>ONZK01002108.1:3214-22432 GCA_900322385.1 Pharnaceum exiguum | reverse complement strand
TTTTCTTTATTTCCTTATTGCAATTTTCTTATTTCTAGAATATTCTCAGGGAAATAATTTCCTACTTGCGACAATTGTAACCTATATAAAGGCCTTAGGTGTTTTAGTTTTGTGTGTGTGTGTTGATTATTAATGAAAAGAGTCTTCAGATGGTATTCTGAATTCTGTGAGTTAGTTTCTTTAACCAGGAGTGGTGAGGAACAAAGCCAGGAGTGGCACCCTTGAATTTGAGTGTTGAACGTGCAGAGGAGTCGGCGTTTGTCTCTTAAATTTTTAATTCTTAAATTTATACGCTTCCGATTACGCATCAAATTGGTATCAGAGCAAGGTTATGAGATTTTCTTAAATTTCAACGATATACATACGATGGGATGTTTTCCTATTCATAGATGTACCAAGTGCTATGGATTTAGCCATTCAAGTTTTGAGTGTGTTAATCAAGAACCAATAACCTACACTGAGTGGAGGACGTTAACAACGAATGCTGATGAAATAGAGTCTAGCATTGAAAAGATCTTTTTGTAAGAACATGAAGAAGAGAAGAAGATTTTGGAGGAACTTCTTGCTAAGGAGATCAAAGAAGAGGAAACTAATGTGCATGAAGATGATGTGATAGAGATCTATGAGGAGCCAATCATAAAAGAAGAAGAGGTAATTGATGTGAACCAAGTTTCAAATTTTATATTATCCACTTATCAAGATCCATATGAGGAATTTTTGGAGAGTTCAAAGAAACAACAAGTGGTGGATATACTTTTTCAATATGGTTCATGGCTTGACCCAAAAGAGAAGAGTCTTCTCTTGGTGGAGGATTCTAAAGTGTCACATATGGAAGATGGAAATCTACAACACAAGGTTAATGTTGTTTTTATGGATGTGCGGATGAATTATTCATGTGTTAACATTCAAGGCGGTTATGTTAGATTTGTCTTTGATGCAGGTGGACGGTTGTGTTACTTCGAAGCCCCTAGATTTGAGGACAAATCTTTTTTCAAGAGGGGGAGTATGATGCAATTTTAAATTAGGAAATTAAAGGGTCAAATAAAGAGAAAAGAAGTTTTCTTTTTCTCCAAATTAGTTTAGGAAAGAAGAGTTTTTATTTTTATTTTTAGAAGTACTATTCACGAGCTACTATTCACGTGGGTACTATTCACCTGTACTATTAACAATTTAGGAAAATAGTTTATTTTCTTTATTTCCTTATTGCAATTTTCTTATTTCTAGAATATTCTTAGGGAAATAATTTCCTACAAGCGACAATTGTAACCTATATAAAGGCCTTAGGTGTTTTAGTTTTGTGTGTGTGTGTGTTGATTATTAATGAAAAGAGTCTTCAAATGGTATTCTGAATTCTGTGAGCTAGTTTCTTTAACCAGAAGTGGTGAGGAACAAAGGCAGGAGTGGCACCCTTGAATTTGAGTGTTGAACGTGCAGAGGAGTCGGCGTTTGTCTCTTAAATTCTTAGTTCTTAGCTACCTAGCTAAGTTCATATCCTTTTTATTTTTGTTCTATAAACACAAAAACCCCAAAAATATTTTATACGCTTCCGATTACGCATCAACACCTATTAAACTTATTGTTTTTTATGGCCTAAACTAATTGTTGTTGAACAGAATTAAACCAATTATTGTTAAACCGTAATCCGTCCGTCTGTGAATTTTTTCTTGCAAACTAAAAAACTTTAGGTTGTATTTTGTTTGTCTATATTATTACAGTTCATGTTTTTTACTTCAGTTTTTTCAGTTTAGTTGAGCGTTTTTTTTTCATTTGTAGTTATATATTTGCATTCTTTCAGTGTTTTTCACTACAATTTTCGTTCACGTCGTTATAGACTTAGAGATGAACAAAACAAACCCTTAGTCAAATAGTCAACTAGATTAATCATACACATTTAAGTTTTTAATTGGTATCATATAATCTTTTCATATTGATTTAGTTTAATACAATATTTTTATTCTAATTAATCACTACGAGAAGAAGGCAAAGGAATCTGTTTTGTTCGTCTTTATGAAATTGTAACCAGTATTTATTTGAAAAAACGTAAACTGAAAATTATTAAACTTAACTGAAATAACCAAATGTAGTAAAAAGTGAAATGGATAGCATTTGTTTTTAGAAAAAATTGTGTGAAACCGTTTCTTATATGAGACTGGGTGATAGGGGTCATTATTGTGTAGGCAAGGGTTCATTATTGTGTATTCGAGGAGTCATTATTGTGTAGTCGAGGGGTCATTACTACCTAGTTTCATGTATGAAACGGGTTCACACAATAATTTCACTTTTTTTTTTGCACCTAGAGATGAATTGAGGGAAAAAAGAGTACAATATTAAGCTACTTCGTTTTTCTTATGAACATACCAAACACTAGCTGCTTACTAACTCTTAAACAAGCAATGTTTAACGGTTTAACTAACTGCAATGCCTAAGAACAAAAAAAATTAACGTTAGTGCCTAAAACCAAAAATCAGTAAAACGTGATCGAGTGCTTTCCAGTTTTGTGAACTCGGGTTTAAAGGTAAGATTCTATTACAACTCCCTTGCAATTATAGACGCTATACAAATAGCCCAACAACGGGCGTTTTTCTTTACCGACGTTGGGCTTACTATGGCTCTTACTTGCTACTGGGCCTCAATGTCTATGGTTTTAGCCGGCTTGGGGCTATAGCAACTGGAAAATCCAATTGCTAAATGCTCTAGACAAGTATGGATGCTCTTCGTTTAAATCTTCTCAATTTGCCTTATATTTGTTATCATACGGTTGAGATTATATGAAAAATAGGGGTTGTGTTTTTAATAATTTTTAAAAAAGAAACTTTGATTTTATTCTATGTATCAAAAAGCAAATGAAAGACAAATGGAGAAAACACAAATGGAGAGGATTCAAATTCGAAAGAGACATGTATCCTTCTCTTGAATTTGGATCCTCTCCATTTGTGTTTGCTCCATTTGCTCTTTAACACATAAAATAGAATTTAAGTTTGATTTTTAAAAATTATTAAAAACCCAACCCCTATTTTTCCACATAATTCCAACCGTATGATATGATAAATGGAAGGCAAATGGAGAAGATTTAAATAGAGATGATACGGACTCCCTTCTCTCCATTATTCTTTTCCATTTTTTTGTACTCAAAGCTTATTTTTTTTTAATAATTGATGCATATGAAAAATCACCATTTACATGAACCTCTATCAAATCGCCTACCGAGAGAATGTGATAATTACGACTAAATGACAGACTAATGTTTTATTTTTATAAATAGCCTCCTTTCGGACTCTTAGGGTGTAAACTCCAATCTCTTTTTCTCCCTTTTTTTTTTGTCTTTCCCTGGTTTTATTTATCCTGTCCATGAGATGATCTAAGTTTCTAATTGGTACAGTCCAATAATAAGAAAATGAAGTAAAAATTTGATAATTTACGAGAACACAGCGCGCATGCAGGGTTATTCTTTAATTATTTTAAAATTTGACATATTGCTTCAATAAGAATCCACGATTTCTGTTTATAAAGTGGCACAATTTTTTTTTTGAGAACATAAAGTGGCACAATTTTTGCCAACGTAATTCGACGTTCAATTTAAAACAGTCATTTAAAATAAGAAGAGTTCAAGTGGTATAGAGTACACCTTCAACCTTTAAGGTTAGAGGCTCGATTCTTATTGGCCTCAGTGCCTCCCTTTACAAAAAAAAAAAAAAAACAGTCATTTAAAATAGCAATTTTGCCTTTTTCTTTTGTACATACTTGTTCTTTTTTTTTTTTGGTAATTTGTTCATTTAGTTATCATGAGTTCTGTTTGGTAAGTTAGTTAAGTTCACCAGCATGCATGGTACATCCTTCTCAATTGGAGGTGTTATACAAATTATAAAAAAGAAGTGTAATTGTGGAAGATTCTTCGAAAATTAGTAACCGATTGGACTGCTTGACTTATATTACAGGAAATCATGGATCGATCGATGGCAATAGTCTCATAGAGATAACTAACTATATATTAATAGTTCTATTTGATTTGTTTCTACACTAATCAGGTACATACATTAGACCTTTTACGGAGTGATACTTGTGTGTCTTTAAAGTGAAATAACTTTTTTTTATTGCAATTTATCTTCTTCAAGAAGTAAAAAAAATGATCTGATTAAATGTTGCCACTTGATGTAGGTTATCTAAAATTTATTCGACTGAGGTTTTCGATTCTCGGGAGTTTTTCTCTTCTTTTTTTTTCCATGACATGTACATGGAGTCATGGACGATGGATATGTTAAGAGAAGTACTTCAATTTTCTTACGAGCAAAAGAATTCAGTGGGAGAGAAGGGAGCAAATAAAACTTAACGCTTCTTCTAGTTCGTCAATATTCCAAATCCTCAAAATAGTGACATTTATGCCGGAATGATAATTGACAAAATCACACACAGAACATACCCTTTCTTCGAGTCTTCTTCATCTCCTAGGTCATCCGAGTCCTTAGATCGTTCCTGTCGCTGCTTACAATCTTTATCCTTCTTTGCACCAGCTGAATCATCATCACGGCCGGCTTCCGTGGATGCGGAGGAGATCGATGAGTTTGGTGTGCCCGGGTTATTCTGTCCGCTCCCCGTAGCAGTTATTTCTCTCTCGTCAGTCTCCATTGTAGGTTTCTCGTCAACCACGGAGGAGAACACTTCCGACGTGGCAGGAGAAAACCCTAAGCTTCTCGAGAGGGAATTGTAGTCCATTGATTCATGTAAGAGCTCATTAGAAGTGGACGTGTAACTAATGTTATTATTATTACAATTGGTAAGCTCAAAAGCGCCACCACCTAGTAGTAGAGTTTGAGCATATTGATGATGAGGTGATATGTTGCTCGAGAATAATGGGAAGAAGAGATCATCATGGCTTAATGGGGGACTATGGAGATTATTATATGGATCATTGTTTCTTGGTTCATTAGACATGGAGAAGTGATTTCAAGATAGAAAGGACAGACGAGTTATGTTTGACTAGGAGAAGTTTAGGTTTGGTTATGACTTCAGACCTTAGCTCGTTTGTCTTGTTTATAGTAGGAGGCAGAGAACGTACAGCGACGAGGTATGGTTGGCTAAAGGCAAAATATAATAAGGAGAAGCTTGACAAGGCAGCGTTCCAATTAAAAGGGTGAAAAGTGGTTGTTTTGTGACTTGGAACTTTGTGTGGAGATAGTAGTGTTAGATATGCAAGATAGGGATGGGTGTGAAATTAATATATTTAACGATAGGTTTCGAATTAATATAATTCCCTTGAAGACAAGACATGGTCAATAAAGCTCCGGTCTTGTATTGCTATTTTCATACAACACGTCATTATAATCTCTCTCTATCATTTAGCTGTGTGCAATTGTACGTTTAAGTAAGATTTGAAGTTCAATAATGATGTAGCATCTCAAAAATCCAATTGCTAAACATATATATACGCAGAGAGCCAGAGAAGACGACGATGAAGTGGTAAATAGCACAATGCTTAAGGTTGGGTTCAATTTTCATCGGTCTTCCAATATGTCATATATACACCACATTTGATCAGGGACAAAGGCCCTATTCTTTACAACTTAAGTTCAGTTCAATTCAAATCAGTTTAATTTTTCGCAGTTTAGCTCATAACTTGTGAACGCCATAAGTTTCGATCTCGATATCCATTCGTAGTTATTAGTATACCATTGGAAAGGTCTCAGCATAACGTACAATATTGTTAGAGTTTTGATTAGTGTTTGAGTGTCAAAATAATTACAAAAAGTTCAGTTTTTTCAGTTTAGTTCAGTTCAATATTATTCAGTTAAGTTCAGTATAGTTCATCTCTAAAAAACGGAGCAAAGAGGTTTTCATAAAGGCTTTCTATGGATTCTGGAAATTAACATTCTCCTGATTTTCGGAATAAGGCTGCGTACATCGGGCCTCCTCAGCACCCCATCTGAGATGGGATTAGACTGCGTTTGTTGTTGTAATTATCAAGTATATTAGTATTAATGGCTCGCTTTCAAAGATCAAAAAAGTATAATGGCTAAGCAAAGATATAGAAAAACAAAAAAATTGTACCCAACGTTTCTGTGGTGGTCGCACATTACAGCCTACGATTTGTATTTGGTTGCAACTTGCAAGCTACAGTACATCTTTTATTTATTTTTCTTGAAAGGTAAAAAATGAGTGAATGATCAGGATTGTCTCATCTCGATACAAAATTCTAATTTGTCCATATCCAAGAATTGTATTCAATTCTTCATATTAGGACCTATGCCGTGTATATCAGTAATATATAATAGCCATAATTAGCTAGTCGCCAGTTGTTCTATTTCCTTCACGATCGATGTGCTTAGAAACTAATCTTTGCGAATCTAGTTGCATATCGTTTACGATGGGATTAAATGAGTTGTTTGTTGTTGTTATTGTATCTAGTTGCATATCATCGTCGCATGTCTTAATAGTCAGCAAGTCTTTGATACACCGGATGTACCCGTATACCGGTTGAATTTATGTTAAATTGGACCCAATGTGAAGTGATATAAGTTTGTGAGGATCCAACTCAAAACCAATTGGCAATGAGTAGAAGGCACCCACTTACTTATATACAACTCAAAGCCACTACATATGAGCAATGTAGGACACAATCACACAAGCCACCACATATTCTAACAATTTATGACTAATAATTAAAGAACTGATCAGTGACATTAAAAATGTAACTAGTGGTATAAGTTAAAACTCGGTATACGTGTACACCGAATGTACCTAAGAATTGTAGTTTAATAGTATTCCAAGGGTCGATTTTCTACGGCGCTGCAATCTTCCCGGTTATTACTTGATGAATTTCTATTGAACTATTGCCTTCAACTTCAATTCGATGTTATTACTTGAATTACTACGTAGTATCAAAATGTCCCCTTCGACTTCTATTGTATGTGCTCCTAACTGAACTGCCTATTATTCCATTTCTCACCCTTGTTGCTTCTGCTTCATGGATAGATATATTGCCCAAGTTATTAGATCTTGGTGTTGCTAGTAACACGGATACTATAATACCCTCTTGGTGATGTGTTATTTGTGTGTACTGTGAACCGTGTTATGATGAACTCGATCGGCATGAATGATATAATTTCCACCAGGCCACCAGCTCATAATAGAGTAGAAGTTATCTATCACAAAAAAAGAAAAGAGCCGCAGTCTAAAAAAAGTGAGTTCATCATAAATAAACTCATAATGAAAAGAACTTGCTTGCAGAAAACATTATCCATTTTTGAAACATGAATTAAAGTCGTAGATCTTTTGAGACTGGCTTCACATACCATCACATGACTTTTAAGGAGCTCACCATCCTATTAATAATAATGCTCCCAAACTAATACGCTAAACTTTAGATGGAGCACTTATGTAATGGGTTTTTAAAGGAAGGTGCACCATATAATTCATCTTATCAATCATTTTAAATGCTCATATTAGGTTGGTATTACAATCAACCCTATTCAAATAATGCAACGTCCTCATTGCGGTGATACCTAGCGCAACCCTCAAAAACACCCCCGCTACGCAACTGTTAAACAGACACTCCTTAACCTATGGTATGTCGACATTACGGTCGCATGGTCGATCTGATACATTTTGTAACATCTCGTCCTTGCGGCTATTGTCACTCTACAATTTTAGTCTTAGGACTATTTCCACATACCACAACATGTCTTCAAGCGGACTTTGTCCTCACCGCACTATGTATGGGGATGACTTTTCAAAAGGTCACTCATCCCAACATTATTCCCAAATTAGCACACTATGATTTTGGAGTATTTATGAGACTAGAAGTATAGGATCTCTTAAGTGGCTCGAATTTGAGACAAGGAATGAACATTTACACTCACTAATTACAAAGTGAGCTGACTAAACTACACCCAAAAAAGCTTAAAAGAATGATTCAACCCAACTTTATAATTTGGTTTGTAGAAGCAAATCTACATCAAAGTATTGCATGAACTTGTATAGTTCTCCCCAACTTCTAGAAACTTCACTTTAGTTCAGTTTACCTCGTTTTTTTTATTGTAAGAATTTGTGACATCGATATCTATTTGTACTTCTTTATATATTAAGGTAAAGATTTCACTAAATAGTTTCATAAATGCCCAGTATTGATAGGTAAGTAAATATGTGTCAAAACAACTAAGCAAAAAGTTTAGTTGAGTTTAGTTTTGTTCGATGCAGATAACACAAAAAATTGGGTGAACCCGTTTCATAAATGAGACTGGATCTTATTAAACCCTCGATTACTATATAATAAACTCTCGACTAATATATAGTGATCCCTCGGCTACACAATCATGACCTATGTTATCTAGTCTCATTTAGGGTTTCCAATTTTTCTATGCTGAATAACTAATTCAGTTCAGTATTTATAAGTTAGGGAGAACATGCCATGTTCTTTATGATCATTTTGAGAATAATACAATGTTGATCTTGAGTTAGAAGCGTAGCCATAAGTAAAGTCAAAAAATGTCGACTTTGACAGAAGCTTTAAACTTTCGTTTGGCAAAAAACCTAAATTAAGAACGAAAAACGGTCTCTTTTTACCGAACAATCACATAAAAGTCAAATCCTCAATAATATGAAAAGCCCCTCTAGCTACATACGGTGAGACGGTGGGTCCAAATAAAATTCACCCAAAACTATTAATAATTCTTTGTCTTTCATAGATTTAGGGAACTTACGAGGCTAAGTTAATATCAATAGAGCTAAAAGTGTAGGACCCCGATACAGTCAGAGAAAAGTACTCGTATTAGTCAGCGACGACTGTTTACATAATTGGAAGAGAGGAGATAAATAAAAAAGGAAGTGGTCAATGATTTTTTTAAAGCTGTAGAAAATGAGAATTTTTGCTGGTGACAGGGTGAGCTAGAGTTTCAGTTGTCCTGTATCTAGAAGAGATCAAGAGAGGAGAATGAGAAAGGAACACGTGTTGGGGGTGGCACCGGCATTTGACCGTAGCTGATAACCTGATTCGGCACGTGGGAGACGCCCTTCGGCTGCAAAACAGAGTACAAAGTAGAGTACAGACACCGGAGGCTCATTTTCGGTTTTAATTCTTTTTCACACTTACCTTCTCACTTTGCTTGGCTGATGGGAGCGAGCGTCACCTTTTTCCTTTATATATTGTTGTAAAATTCGTATTTTTTTCTTTAATACTAGTTTTCTTGCCTGTGCGTAGTACACAATTTTATAAATTTGTTTTTTTATCACTCTTTTGTATTTAATACAAAAATGAAATTATTATTGAAATTTCAGTTATTAGATGATAATTTTTATGTTCTTAAAAATTTTTTTTTATGGATTAAATTTATTATACCTCAATATTTATTGTTAAACTTAAAATAATATTGTGCACCAAAAAAACTTTAATTTAATATTATATTATTCTTTTTTGTATCTTTTTGATGTAGGACAATCTCACTATTATTGGGCTTTGCTTTTAATCTTAATTTTTACATTTTAGTTTCCTAAGTTTATGTTACACGCATTTTTAGTCAGGCTGCGTTTTACATTCCATTCTTATGAGCTTCAAAACTCTCGGTGCTTATCCATAAGATGTATATCTTTCATCACTCCTTTTGAGTACTCCGTTCTTTTTAGCAATAAAAATACTTACTATAAAAAATTGTATATACCGGTTTCATATATGAAATTGAGTATTAATAACCCATCGGGGACTCACTAATCCCCTCTCATCCGGTCTCATACATAAAACGGGTTTACACACATTTTTCTCATAAAAATATATCAACCTGACCTTAAAAAATATCAATTTTCTTATGGGCATGAACAATGTATCAAATTTTGGAACATGTATCTAAATTCTAACGCTTAAATAACTCTTACATTTGTTTATGGAAAGTCTATTCCCAATGATTGACTACAACTTTGGGCATATTCTCCCCAGCTTTTAAATCAGTTGACTTTAGTTTAGTTCATCTACTTTTAGTTTAGTTCAGATTTTTTGCAGTTCAGCTCGTAACTTGTGAACGTAATAAGTTTTGATCCCGATACCCAATGTTAGTTATTAGAATATCATTGGAAAGGTCTCAACATCTAGTTTTATAAACGTACAACAGTGATAGAGTTTTGATAAGTGTTTGACAGTCAAAATAATTAAACAAAAAGTTCAATTTTTTTCCGTTCAATTGAGTTCCTTTCAGTTCGATTCAGTTCACTTTAATTCAGTTCAATCAAAATAAGTTGGGGAGTACATGACCTTTATCTTTATATTCTAGTATCACTACATCAGCTACCTATTGTGTTATAAACACAAGTCTTTCCCCACATTATGAATCGACATGGGCACATGGCTAAAAAAAATTGTTTGCTTTTTTCGTTTCTCAGAAGAAAATTTGCTTAATTCCGTATGATATCGACATTGTTTTTTTTTTCTTCTATTAGAAAAAATTATGTGAACCCGTTTCATGTATAAGACTGGGTGGGAGGAGTCATTTTTGTTTGTCTAAGGGGTCATTATTGTGTACTCGAGGGGTCATTATAGTGTACCCGAGGGGTCATTAATACCCAGTCTCATGTATGAAACGGGTTCACACAAATTTTTGTGTTTTTTTTAATAGAAAAATTTGTGTACACCCGTCTCACACTAAGTTAGTGTGAGACGGGTTTGGTCAAATGACCCAAAAAAAAAAATCGTTTTTTTTTTTCAATTTTTTTTCAAGTCTATACAAATGAAAAATGACCCCCATACAATTGAAAAATGACCCCATACAACTGAAAAATGACCCCCATACAACTGAAAAATGACCCCCATACAACTTAAAAATGACCCCAATACAACTGACTGAAAAAATGACCCCTATACAACTGAAAAATGACCCCCATACAACTGAAAAATGACCCCAATATAACTGACTGAAAAAATGGCCCCTATACAACTGTAAAATGACCCCCATACAACTGAAAAATGACCCACATGTTAAAACTGAAAAATAACCCCATACAAAATGAAAAATGACCCCCATGTTAAAACTGAAAAATAACCCACATACAACTGAAAAATGACCTCCATACAACTGAAAAATGAACCCATAGTAAAAAAAAAAAAAACCCGTCGCACACTAACCTTAGCGTGAGACGGTCTCACCCAAATTTTTGTGTTTTTTTAATGTGAGAGATTTTTGGAGAGCTTGAGTTGGATTGGATGACTAACTTGTCAGTTGTCATAAGTATTTACGTGGTTTGTTTTTGTTTAGCAACAAATTCGTCACAGATAAGAGTGTTCTTTTATGGAGTTTTTTTTTTTCGTTATGCACAAATAGTTTTCTTTAGCTCATTGCATTTTTTTTTCTTTTTTTTTTGTTGTGCTTATTTCTTATGTGGCTTTTTTTTTGTCGCTTTCTCATTGGTGTTTTTTGTTTCCCGTGTGGCATAGCTCATAGCACTCCATCCCATGTGGCACACCTTAGAACTCTTGAAAAATGCTTTTAGTGTATTCCGTCCTATGTAGCATGCTTTAAAACTCCTGAAACATGCCTCCTATATATATATATATGTATAAGATAAGATTGAGCTTCGAGAGTACTGTATACACCTTCGTTTAACAATTATTTTTCATCTTTATGTACAAACTTATAAATAAGGGCAAAAATAAATATAAAACAAAAGAAATATTAAATTAGGATTGATTCTCTCTTGTATATTTTGTCTCTAGTAATATTTGTATAAAATTCACGTATTGTTTTTAGGGCCCAGGCCGGTTATATTAGTATTGAGCTTCGAGTATACACTATACAGTAAGTACACACCCTCCGTTGAACAGTTATTTTTCATCTTTATGTACAAACTTATAAATAAGGGCAAAAAATAAATATACATCAAAAGAAATATTAAATTAGGATTGATTCTCTCTTGTATACTTTTTCTCTAGTAATATTTGTATAGAATTCACGTATTGTTTTTAGGGGCCATGTCGGCTATATTAAGGTTGTGAGGAGTTGATGGGCGAAGGTCATGTACGAGCCGTCGAATACAAGCACAAAGTGTATGGGCCATTAATCACCAATTAATAAACATTCCCATATATGGTATGAAAATTATAGGTGATTGAAATAGATATATACTAAAAAAAGAGTCTTAGCTCCTTCCCCCCTCTCTCCGAAGCCCTTTGACCAACCTTTGACTGCCCAGAAACGATCGGATTTCGGAATCCGGTCGTTTTTGGCCGGATTCTCCTTCTTCCTTAGCTCTTTACATTGTATATGTTTGGTTTTTTCGTTTTTCATGCTTCCTTAGACGCTGTGTAGACTTTTGGTTCAGCCTTTTATTGGTTCCAGATCTGACCTCTTCGGTAGTCGTTCTTTGCAGCCATTCATCTCTGTTTGTTTGTTTGTTTGTTAGTTCATCTGAAGTCTTCCTTACCTTAAGGGTTTTGCTTATGGGTACTAGTCCTTACCCTTTCTTCTTATTTTGTTAATTTGCATCTTTCTCATGTCTTCGTTGTCCTGTTTTCAATTCTAAGGCTCTTGTTTAATCTTTTCGTTCTTTAGATTTTCAGTCTTTGGTCCTTGTTGGCTTAGCTTTTGTTTCTCTATTTAGTGGTCTTTCAAGTTGGGAGGTCTTGCTTAGGTTCGTTGCCTTGAGTAATTTTCTATGTTGTCATGTTAAGTCTAGGTACTAGGTTTGTGTTTCTAGTTTCGCCTCTTTTACTTTACTTTTCAGTGGTTGCTGTTTTGATGTTGTTAGTTGGAGGCAGGCCCGGATTTGAGCAGGTGAAGCACGTGCAACCGCATAGGGCCTCGGTTTTTATAGGGCCCAGTATTTGTCTTGTGTACATATATTGTTGAGCGAGGCAAATAAACCAATACAGACTGCAGCTCGGCGGTCGGGGCCTCTTATCCCACATTTCACACCCGCGTTCGACTCCCGAATCTTGCGTGTTTTGTTTTTTTGTTTCATTTCCACATGTTAAAGGCTGAATGCCCTTGGGGCCTACTAATCTAGTTAACAAAAACCAACCCTGAGGCCCAGACAACAACATATTTCTGTATACATTGTTTAGTCTTTTTAGAATTCAGTGTGGGAACTTCTGATTTTTTTCTTTGCTTTTTTTTATCGTGATATACCATTTCATACCATTCACAAACAACCTTTATAATCATGTTGCTAAGATTTTCCAAAAGTTTTTGCATTTTAAAATTGAAATTTAATTTATAATTTGTTCAAAAATATGGTATTCCAAAAATAAAAATTCAACTTTTGATAAATATTCAATGAATCACTTTCCAAAAAAATTCAATCAATCGATTATAAAAAGGGCCACATAATTTATCTTTGCACAGGGCCTCCAAATATGACGGTCCGGCCTTGTTGGAGGCTTTTGAGTTGTTGGGCTAAGTCTTCTTATGATGGAGTGTGAGGAGTTTAGGTCAGCCATTATAGGTGCTCTCTTTGATGATGATATAGAGGGCAACCATAAGATGGTGGAGTTTAGTATTGATAATCCAGGTGGGATACTTTCCCTTGTGAGTTCCTGTAAAGCCGAGGGTAATGACTACTATAAGAGGTAGAAGTATCAGCAAGCGGTGGAGGTTTATTTCACTTCACTTAATAATTTACTTTTTGCCAAGCCAATTTTTTTGGAGGAGATTAGGACTTTTTGTGATCGTGCTCTAGCTTTGTGCCTTAATCTTGCTGGGTGTTCTCTTAAACTCCATGATTTGGGTAAGGTTGAGGCATAGTGCTCGCTTCTTTTGAGCCTGCAACCTTGTAATTCAAGGCTTTGTTTAGGAGGGGTGAGGCGTTAATGGAACTTCACAGGTTTGACGAGGCTTACAATGATTTTGTCGAAGCCTCCAAACTTGACCCAAATAATTGCGAGGTCTAGAACAAACTAAAATGTCGAAGGTGTATAGGTTTGGTGGTTTTTAGTTAGTTGTTCTTGCTTTGTTTGGTTTTGTCTAGGCTTCTTTGAGTCATAGCTGTTGGTGACGGTCTCTTTTGGTGTTTCATTGGTCTCCTTTGGTTAGTTGATGTCTTGTGTCAAATCATTAATCATGAAGAATTGTGAAGAACTGAGGTCGTCTGTCATTACCAATTTCTTTGATGATGATATAGAGAGTGATTCTGATATGATGAGGTTTATTATCGGTTCGAGAATCCAAAAGGGATCATGTTGTGAGTTCTAGCAAAGTTGAGGGTAATGATTTCTTTAAGAAACAGATGTACCAACGAGCAGTGGAGGTATATTTCAAATCACTTAATCTTTTGGTATTTGCCAAGCCAAAGAACTTTGATGATTACAAGGTTTTTAGTGATCTTGCCATTGTGATGTGCCTTAATTTAGCAGTTGTGCTCTTAAGATGCATGATTAGGAAAAGGCTAAGGCGATGTGTTCTTTTGTTCTGTATTTCCAAATCAATAATGTGAAAGCTCTTTTTAGAAGAAGTACTGCATTATTGGAACTTAAAAAGCTTGATGATGCTTATGTTGATCTAGTTGAAGCTTCTACATTGGAGCCAACTAATCGTGAAGTTCAGGTTAAACTTACAGAGGTTGAGGGGTTGTCATCTTTACATAAAATATGTTATTGTTTGAACATGACAGATCTCGAAAAGGAAGGAAAAATGAGGTTGTAGCTGTCTAGTAAGGATGTTTTACAAAGTGATGTTTGTGACAGCAACATAGAGGAGGGAGAAGTAGTGGAAAAGAGTAAGGGTAGCATTTCCACACACATAGATACTAAGATGGAAAGTTTTTCGGTTTGTACTGCAAAGGCAAAGGTGTTCAAGAGACTAATTCGACACTTTACACATTAAGGTCAAGTGGTATTGACTTATATAGTTGTCCATCTTCCTCCTACGTAGGTATTGATTTCTTGATGAAAGAAAATGTCATTACAAGCAGAGCCAGTTGTCAATCAGACAACTCAGAACTCTGCTCCAAATTTCAGGTCTGCTAATTAATTATCACTATGGTAGCAAGACTTCAACAACTCCAATTCTCGCAGAGCCTAATTATCGGTTTCGTAACCGACATAGGCGAGGCTCTACTCTTTGCATCCCTTCAAGTATTTATGGGATACTTGACAGCGGAAAAGAAGCTACTTTTCTTCATACGAAAAGTATGAGTTTCATTGAAGTAAGGGCAAAAACTTCTGGCATAGTTCTGTGCAAGTGCAAGTGAACTCTGAAGTTCCCCGCGTTAAAGTTATGTCCTGTAACCTAGAAGCTATATTGATGACCTACAAGGTCATAGACCTCAAGCTAGCTCTGTCTCAGTCTCATCTGTTGCTTCAAAAAATCCTTCCGATTCTTCTAGCTGTGTCATGGATCGGACTCTGTGGAAGGGGAAGCCACTTCGTCTTTTGTGCCTATAAAAGGTGTTTTCTCCTCTCATCTTAAGCCTCAGTTTGGTGCAAGTAAGGGTAATAAGTGTCCCCGTTCAAGAATTGTGGGTAAAGTTCCTTCCAACACCAGCAAATTTGTGGAAAGGCTCAAGGATCCGTGCATGAAGGATCATTCTACAAACAAGCCGCAAGTTCTTTTGGAAGGAAGCGAAAGATTTTTCATGCAGAAGCATACCAATGTACCCTCATATGTCCTCTTCGTTCGTGGAAAGCCCACCCAAAAAAGAGTCTCCTAAGCATACATTAACTCTTATATTAATGTGTGTAATAATGCTTGTACTGTATTGTATTGACTGAAGCTTATAATCTAACTGTCAAAACTAGTACTAGAGAGCTTCCTCTGTTTACCCGTTGTAAAAAAAAAAAAAAAAACCACAACAGATTACTAACACATGAATAAAAGAACCACAACAGATTACTAACACAGGAATAAAAGGATGCAAGAAATTTGTTCCTAGCTGGCCGATTGCATGACAACTAGCTAAGTGAGCTTGCACATTATCTGTAAGTGTATTGCACAGAATGAGAATCTTTCCGACATTGACGCATTTATTGTTTATAAAAGACATACGCTATTACGGAGAAAGCACGCATGAGCTATGATATAGGTGATAAATTGGAGTTGTTTGCCAGATTTAGAGAGAGAATTGTGTTTTATAATATTGGTTTTTTTGACCTACTTGATCAGCCTAACAATGTCCCATAGAATGCATGTAGTGTTAATTAGGAGATTTAATTAGCTGATGAATTGCATGTGTCGTAATTAGTATATGTTGATGTTAGTAATTTACTTTGTTAAGAGTAAAAGGACATAAAAATAGCATGAAATATAAAGTTTTATTAAATGGTTGTAAAACATTTGGATTTGCATGTTGGATATATTTGTCAAATTCACAGTAATATGCTAGTGAAAATGCCAATGAGAATTGTGCATATTTCGGGGCATTGGGGCATTGCATTTGCTTTGGAGCTCAAATTGCTCGTTGACTTGCAACCCAATTTTTCAAGAAAAAAATTGTGTGAACCTATTTCATACATGAAACTGGATAAAAGGGGTCATTATTGTGTAGTCAAGAGGTCATTATTGTGTAGTTGAAAAGTCATTATTATGTAGCCGAGAGATCATTAGTACCCAGTCTCATATATGAAACGGGTTCACACAATTTTTTTGAAAATTTTCATCCGTTCAATCTTTATGTTGAACCCAAAACCTATACCAGCTTAAGTATGCGGTAAAGGTATATCTATAGACCCTGCGTAGACTTGGTAAAATTAATTTAAATCCTCTCTAAAAAAATTTAATCTAAATCCGATGCCCAAAACCAAAGACGGAAAGACTAACCCCAAACTTGGACATACTAAATGAGGTAACATCGAAATCAATCCGATTGGATGTGAGTAAGGGGTTGTTTGATAAATAGTAGTTAGCATTATTAGTTAGTGTTTTTATGTTATGAGAGTAGTTTGACTTTGTCAAAACTACTATTGGATATGTTTGGTGAGCAATAGCATCTTGTTCTTCATGACATCATTTCTTTTTCACTATTCATTCATAGTATTTGTAATGTAAAACTACTAACGGCTAATTGCAACCTCCTACTCTATTGGAAAAGTTGAGAGAGCACTTTACGGGTTAACGGAGTACTAGAGTACAGAATAATTGTCTTATTGCGAATTCTCAAGGAAATTTATTTCCTTTGAGATGGCATATTGGCATATGTCACTTCGCCCTCATTCACAAGGAAAAATCAAAGGGAATGACGGTAAGCAATGCGATGCCAAGACGCACAAAAAAGAATGATCCAGGTTTATGTGAACGGAAGAAAACTTCAAAGGTCATAATAGCTAATAAAGTTAGATGATAAATAAGAGAAGGGAGTAGAAGTCAATGTACGAACCAGGAAAAAAGAATTTGGCAAAAGGCAACTTTTGGTAGTTGAGAACCCATTAACACTCTTGACTCTTGCTGATGGATGCCAAGCTTTCAACTTCGAGAAAAGAGGTCTGGTCAAAAAATAAAGTAGCAGTAACCTGATACGGATGGCAAAATTGTTCCTATTTTGGATGCTATCACCTATCAGGTCGGGAAGCGCATATAAGGCCCAACCTGTGAACCTTAATTATATTTGGAAGCAAGAACGTTTTTATTTAAGGAGAAACGTTTTATTTCCTCAGCTGCTTTCATGGTTTGTTCAGAAATTTCTGTCAGGTTGGAGCGTACATCTGAACTGTAAGGTTGAGGATCAGTTAGTAGTAGAAATGTAGAATGAGTTATGGGGAAGCATTTTACGCTAATTAAAAAGGGAAGGACGGAATATAGTATCAAAAAAAAAAAAATGGACGAGAGAACTAATATAAGTATGAATTCTTTGAACACTGTGTCATGAAACTCGATCATTCATATCATCATCTCATTGCTGGGACAGTATGTAATATGTTACGGAGTACTATTGAGAGAAACTTCGCAAATTTGGCGCGATAGCCCATGTCACTTCCTCATACAGTCATATTCATCACTCATGAGTCATGCATGACACACCCTACCATATGCTCTACTATATAAATTTGTCTTGAATTAACTGAGAGTATATCCAACGAAAGGAAAGAAAAGCAAGTGTACCCTTAACTGAGAGTATTGAACTATTATATCACAAGAAGAAAAGAAAGCTTACATTACTGATTTGCATACAACTAAATACAAGTAATAAAATTACTCATTTGATCTGCTCCATCTCCATTATGAATCTATGAATCAACTTCAAGAATAGCATAGTTAAGAAACAAGGTCCTAAGTGCCTAAAATCTCTGTCAAAGCGAATGCAGGATGTAAGCTGTTAGTTTGAGTACATTTTTTTTTTGACAAACGACACAACCCCGGGATGCCCCGGAACCTAACTAGAAACTAAAAGGAGGGAGCTCCTGTTTTCTCGCCTTGATAACGAGGATATGAGCTTCCTCCACAACACTTCCAGAAACATGAACAAACGAAAGATAATTAAAAGACGTAGCAACACTTTTGATTCGTTCCAAAAGGATACGGGCAACCTTCTCCAGCTTGTATTTACCGTGCAATGCCTGGACCACATTCCTCCAGTCACAATGAATGACAGCATCTCGAAAGCCTTTCCTGTTCGCCCATTGGAGAGCCTCCCAAATACCCATGGCTTCGACTTGGTTGACTGAGTTTGCGGATCCTGAGGCATAACCCCCACCTACCCTGATATTCATAACCTCAGTATTAGCAACCCAGGCCCATCCCGCTTCCTTCGAGTGTCCCTTCCAAGCTCCATCAGTGAAGATTAAGACTCTTAACTGATCCGAGGGATTATTAGCTAACACGAAACCATCATCAGCGTCACTAGTTCCTCTGTAGCCGCGCTGTTGTTGCCGCTCGTCTGGTAAGTTAAAGCTGCCTTCCCGCAATTCAAGAGCAAGCTTCATTAGATCATTTAATATGGCAAATAATCTGCAATGATTCGGTGCCAGACCTTTAAACCGCACTTCATTACCGTGTATCCATATCTGTTGATAGCTTCAATGATGTATCGTAGAGTGTTGCTAGTTAAAGTCGTAACCTTTGTGATTTCTCGCACCAAATCCAACCCCAAGAAGGGAAAGAATTCGATTTAAAAGCAATATGGAAAAAGAGAAAAACTAGACCATATGAGAGAACTGAGCTGTAGAGAAACTTCACATGTCTGAAACACAGAGGCATTATACACTATTTATATTATGTATAAGAAGTAAACATTACAAAGAATGTGATTGCACTGCATCCAAGTGACTGAAAGATGCTTTTTTTAAAATAAAAGTTCAAGGAATTAATGACCCCCGACCCC
>ONZK01002107.1:15698-27252 GCA_900322385.1 Pharnaceum exiguum | reverse complement strand
GTTTTCTTTATTTTTCCATAAAAGTAAAGTGGCGACTCTAAAATAAAATAAGTGTGCCATTTAGCACAAATAAAATAAAAAATAAATAAATACTAAAAACCCCAATTTTCGTGGGGGATACACACGCACTCTTCTCCCGCACCCGATCCTTTTCATTTAAGGATCCCACGGGAGGGACGTGGCCCCTTCAGGGACGCAACATGGTTCAACAGGCGGCGACAACCACGCGGGCAGACGAAGTCGTCCTTGCCGGCGACGTGGTTAGCCGTGGCGTCGAGCCACCCCATCAAGTGGGTGTCGACGAGCAACCCAAACGGACCACACTCGCAACCCGGTTCGAAAGAGAGGAGACAGAGAATGATTGAGCACTTGGCCACCCAGATCCGTGCACGTATGACAAGGAGGAGGAGGCGGCGAGCATTTCTGGCGATTGGCGACGACGGGCGACGGCCGGAGAAGCCACACGCGCGCGTTTGACGGAGAGGGTCGGGGAGAGAGAAAGTGGAGTGTGGTTTGATGGGGGTTTCGGCGTGTGGGAGAGAGAGAGAGGAAAAGAGAATACAGTTTAGAATAATTGCTAACTGGAAAAATATTGTATGAGGGTTCCCCTTTAGGGTTAACTGTAACTAAATGGGCTCCCAAAATAAATCAGAAAATCCCCATAAATAATAAAAATAACTCTCGTTTAATAAAACAAATTAATAATGTGAAATTAATAAATTAATTCCACAAAATTAATTAAAAATCATTTAAAGCATTTATAAAATAATTTATAAATACGGGGTTTCACATGTCGTGGTTAATCAGATCATGTGGTTAATGAATATGCTTCAATGAGAATAGCTTCTAAAAAGGGAGTACAAAACATGATAAATCTCATATGAAGTATTAGGAGGTTAGTAGACAAACTTGTTTTGAGATATGATGCACTTTAGTCTCTTACATTTGCTACTAACAAAGGCGTTGAGTATATTTATTGGCTAAGGTTAAGAACAGCAACATATGCAGTACGATGTTAGTTGCTCGTGGGGAACAGACTATGAATCCTAGTTCCTCTTGCTGATATCCATTCGAGGGGGAACAGACTGTGAATCCTAGTTCCTCTTCCTGACAGCCATCCGAGGGGGAACAATGACCAGATCACGAAAGGTAAGTAGGTAAGGTCATTCCCCATCGAGTCAATGTGCTTTTAAAGCATCTTTAATTATAATCAGATTACTTATTGCATTCTTGATTGTCAATGATATTACATGTGAATCTGAGTACCATATCACCAAGCATGACATTAAAGATAAGTGCTTTTCTAAGACTATCTTTAGTGAATTATATGTGACTAAACCATTATCAGGGGAGCATGTTGAGATTGTAGACTAGAGTTGACGATGACCAACTTAACTTGAACTTATATGCATATCTATACTAATTTCTGATGATTGGCTAGATTTGAAAGCAAATTTGCATGAGTAAATTCTTTATATTTGCGCATACATTTGACAAGGCTGCATCTACTTTCTAATGCTTAATTGCATGTCCCCATGTCACATCGTTCAGAAAATTCATCCAATTTAACTGTGTACGTTACTTGCAATTATTGTGAGACTTACATGAAACCATATTGAAACATTTCGCCTACCTTCTTTGACTGCCAATATCCACTTCAATTTAGTTGTCCAAGACTAGGATTCCCCTCTTATGTTCATCAATACACTTATCCACATTATTCTCCATACCTTCTACTCTTAACATCAAAACAATACCAAATAACTTCAAAATTCGATCATGGAACTTACCTCAACTTAGAACCAAAGCTGATACCATCATGAACTGCTATATTCCGTAGAAAGTGGAATATTAGTGAGTTTGGTGTCGTGGATAAACAAGTATTAAAGAGGTTTGTTTAACTTGGAGAGATAAGGAGTTTCCCATAGATGATCAAGGGGGAACTATCTGCTTGAAGAATTGCTGAATAATTTTTAGAAAAGAAAAATATTGGTAAAAGAGAATGGTATTAATGAAGGAGAGACGATAAATGAAAAATAAGAATGAATTATTTGGAAGTTCTCAGCATCACTTGAGGGGGAACGAAAGATGAGTGGATGGTGAAAAATGAGGTGTTTGTTCGAATTAAACATTCTGCCTCAAGGGGGAACTGACGCAGAAAACAAATTTTCCACAAGTTGACGATTTTTATTTTGATGATAATTAACTTGAAATTTCTTTGGACCCGGAGAGAAGTGTGGTTTGTAAAATGACAGCAAGAAGGATTGGAAGGCTGGTCAGTCGGCATAAAGGAGCATGGTATGGAAACTTTGATCACTCTTAAGCTTATCGCCTAGGAAGCCTTACCATATTTTGTTCTTTGAATCCCTAAATCTGTTTCATTTGACACCTTTTGGTTGGTTTATGAAATTCTCATCAACAGTAAACATATTACAAGTAGCTATTCTAATTAGTCAACGGATGAACTGTTTTTGGAATGATGTTTTGACATGTGTTCAAACCCGAGTGTGCAGATGTTGGCCATTGATGATTTATGTCTTTGTCGAAACTTTACTCCTCCTTATGCAACTACTGACTTTCTTTTTGATAATGCCAAGAGGGGGAAAAAGATGAATGTGCTTGTTTAGGTGACTTGTGACTCAACTTGATGATGTCTTTAAACCTTCTTACGTGGCTTACTTACTTGATTCGCATGTGGTTTAGTTACTTGATTGATACTAATGTCAATATTTAGATGTCACTAGTATGGACATATGTGTTGGTTTGTCTTTGTGATACAGGTCTATCAAGGCACAAGCACATTTGGCTTGTCATCATCAAAAAGGGGGAATTTGTTAGATTACCTAATGTTTTGATGATAACTCGCCAAATGAGCTCAAAGTAAAGGTTCATTCATGATTTACAAAGACTTACAATATCGGTATCATTGTTCTTGTCAAAAGAGCCTTTTAGACTCGTTCGATGATAAAGGCCAAATGTACTAGGTGAAGAAGCTTGGTGATGATGATTTGAAGAAGAAGTGTTTCAACTAATGTGATTAATGCTGAAGCTACACTTCTATCTACACTAACAAGAATCATGGTTACATAGTGTATTGATTATATACTATAGATTCTTTGCATGGAATTACACGAAGTCGTGAACTGCGGTTACGGGGAACAACTCAGAAATATAGGGGGAACTAGCTTGGTGAGAAGCAACTTGTTTCACCTGGGGAACTACCTAATCAGACTTGAACGTGTGTGAAAAAGGTTTCCAATCTTTGTCTGATTCTTTATGCACGAAAATGGTTTTAATCTTTTTGTGTGAATGGGTAACCTTTTTATGAAAAGTATTTTGGTCACAAAATATGTTTTCTTACAATGGGATTTACTTTTGGGTTTATGGAAAGAAATAAAAGAAAAGTTTTTTCTTGGAGAAAAAGTTTTCTGTTTTCTAACCCGGTATTTGGAAAGAATAAAATCTGATTTCAAAAGTACTTTGGCCAACGATTTTATTACTTTACAGTTGCTATGTGTTTAAAGAAAAAGATTTTACAAGATCCTAATTTTAGTAAGTTTCTTTTGGCAAAAGAAATCTTCACATAACATGTATTTGATAAAATCTTTTAAGATTATACCTATGCACGACTTGGAGGCTAACCTCATGGTGACACTCTAGGTTTTCTAAGTGTAAATATATGCTAGACGTGCTTAGGTTTAGTATTTTTTGGTGTACGTGCTTAATTGAATACTTTATACACTAAAACACAAACAAACCCAGTTCCCCGTCTGATTACATCCTGGTTTTTAAGTGAGTTCCCCATAGCAGTTACAGTTCACAAATACTTCGTGAATATTTCCAGTTGGACCAATTGTACCTCTTTACTTTCATAGATGCTCTTGTGGTAACATAATCTCTTGGATTAGAGGTTGGTCTCGTTGACACTGTTTTGATTCCTTGGAATAGGAATTGTGTTTGGTTCCTTGGATTAGGAACTGTTGGGGACTTTGTCTCTGTGTGGTGAGAACGAGTGATAGTGAGATCTCTTGTACTCATTGTTCTCTTTGAGACGTTATAGTTGATTAAGTGGTTTTCTCCCATGGTTGGTTTCCACTATAAAACTCTGTGTGTCAAGATACTCTTTATTATTCGCACTTTACATATTCAGTTTCGTTCTTCTTTGTAGTACGAACTTAGTTCCTATCAAAAGGGAGCTAGGTTGTAATTACCCTACAGTAGCAAAGTTAGAAGGAACTACCCTGCAGTTGCGAAAAACGACCACTACTCGTGTCTATCTCAATTCACCCCCCCTCTTGAGATACTCCTTGTGTTCTATCAGCATGTATGGCAATAGCTCTTTGAGTTTGGCTTATATGGAGTTTGAGTGAAATGGTATGGTGATAATGGATGTATTTGAAGTAGTTTTGTGATGGTGTTTGGAAGTGGATTCCATGATTGAAAAGAGCCCTTTCGGATGGTCCAAAATCAAAGAAGAAGTGATGAATTACCATTCACTCCCATTTTCATTTCGAAATCGCACCACTTGGCTTTAGTGGTTTAATATCATGAGCGTGAAAGGAAATGGCGAGTCCCTAATCCTCTAATTTGAAATTAGGTCATGCCGATGTGTAAGTAACAAGTCGGTCCTAATCTAGTCAAGCATGTGTGTGAAGGGCCCGGTTATTAACCGGGGGTTTATTTTAATTTCCGAGTTGAAATTAATCGCACAAAAAATATGAAATAGTTTTCATTAATTGCCTTGGATCAAAATGGTCTTACATTTCCTGTGTAAAATTTTACATTGATAAGTACACGGAAAAGGCCCAACTTCAAACTAACTAATTGAAGTGGGATACATGAAAAAGTCCTAAGTACTAATTCTAATCTAATCTTCATCTGCACTTTTAATTAGTGGTCTTCGAGAGTGATTAGGGCTAATGTTTCATTGATTAACACTAATTTGATCTTGATACGTCCTTGACTTCACTTGATGGTGATTGAAATTTGATTAGAAGTGGGATTAGGCTTATCCTTTGAAAAGTTGACTTTAATTAAGAAAACATAAAATTAACTTGTTTTTGTTTGATTTTTGAAAAATAATTAAGAGGAAAATTAAGCTAATTGGCTTTGATTGGTATAAGATCTATCTAACACTTAATGAATATCATTGAATTGGTATTCACCAAATGTATGACTAATTGAGACGGTTTAATAATTAATTAAAAATAATTAAGTAAAATTAAACTTTTTTTTTGTTTTAATTAGGTGATTAACATGAGGTTTTGAAAATAAATTCCCATTTAGTCCAAAATTAATGTGACACTTAGTAAACATCATTATATTGATATTCACCAAGTGTCACAATTTTTAGGGTTGATTTGATCATTGAAATTGGTCAAACACCATTTTAAACACAAGCTGCGCAGAATGGGAAAAACGGGTGTGACCGGCTAACTTTGCCGATTTATTGAAAGCTATCTAGACATTAAACGAACATGAAACCAACTAGGATTTGTTCCTTGCAGCACCTAGTTTTATTGGAATAGTTTTGGTACTTAGGTTCAAAAGGAATTGGGCGAAATTGGGGATCAAAGTAGGCAAGCTCAAACATGTCGAAAATCTGGACAACGGTTTGAAGGAAAAACAAAATCAGGGTCCATTTGACATTTGGTTGCAAACAAATAACACCTTAATCTCTTTCTCTTGAGTCTTAGGTATGTCAAGGAATTTAAATAATATTTTTAGGCTTATGGTTAAAAAAAAAACCCATTAATGAAGATTTTTACCAAACTGGAAATTTCCAGACTTTAGACTCTAACTCAATAGAGATGTCGTAGCTTCCATGGGTGTCAAAAATTAACGGTTTTGATCTTTTTAGATACCTACGGACCTAAGGAAACTAATTTGGCCTTTATTTTGTTTTAATACCATATGGTTTGTCCACAATTAAATTTTGAATAAACCATGTCAATATTTCCCAGATTTGGAAGTTAATTTCAATGTGGTGTGAATATCCTATGGATATGGGATATTCACAACTTGAAATCTTTCTCATGACCTATGGGATTTTAGGAAATAAAATGAAAAAATATGGGTTGAGGAATTAAGAGATATTAATTGTTGAACATCATAGTACAAAACTGGAGATTGCAGATTTGGTTTTCATAGTGCCTCTGGAATGAAAGGGCAAGATCGGGTTCAAATATTGAGAATTTGTACTCGAGCTCAACATGAAAGTTGTAGAAAACTTAAAAATAGTGGGGCTTCTTCAAAGGTAAGTTTCTCAAAAATTTCTTGGTTTCTCTTCTAGAGGAGGATTACTAAGGGTTATGAAACCCGGATAACCTTTTTGACACACAAACTTCAAAAATTCATAACTTCTTGTAGGAGACTCGTATTAACACTAGGTCAAGACCTATGACTTTCAGGAAGCCTAAAGTTTTGAATTAAAATTTTTTAATTTTGTCCTTTACGGAATGAAATACACGAAAATAAGGCAGAAACTTTTGACATAGTAACACCTATAAGCTATTAAACCGGTTTTAACCATTTTAAATCCAAGATCATAATTTTTATATGCACACACTTCATTTTTACACAAATTAACTTAGTGAGAGTGAAAGAAATTAAATTTAACATTAATATCATCCGCTTTCCTCACAAAACACTCCACACTCGAAGGACTCTAATCCGCAAGTAGGGGATTTGGTGTCCTAATGACATAGGTAACCAAAAATTGGGGTAATCGAGACACGGTTGCATATAGGAGCCGACTCGATGTCCGCCCGAAAAATGAAACAGAAGAGGGAGGGAGTAAGAGTAAAAAAAATGGGGTTAGTGGAAAACAAATAATTATAGTGACAATAATAATGATGGGCATGAGAATGAGCATAATTGAAATATGATAAACAAAATAAATAATGGTACAGAAATAAGTATGTAAGTGAAAGGAAAGAGAAGTAGATGAGATTAGAAAGTATACCCAATGCTGAATCTCCAAGTCAAGGCAACTAACTAGATTCAATTAGTCCAATTTTGAATTTTAATGAGTTAAAGTAGATGAGGTTGATTATCGACTTAAGTTGACATTATTAGAAAATAAGCCTATGTTATCATTTTCATTATTTTTGATTTGAAGTGAGATAAGTACTTAGATCTACTTGTAAACCAAAAAAAAATTTCAACCTAAAAATAATATAGGAAGAAAACAATAATTGGAGAACAAGAATTTTTATTAAAGATTGTGGGGTACAACTTTTGTGAATCTCTTGATTCCAACTATAAGGGAGCGGGGTTTGATATGTGTTTGGTTCAAGGTCCTAGGCTTGATCTTGTACCGGTTTTTTGAGAGAGATGGTGCCATGGCGGCTTGCTCCATCTGAGGTGACAGGGCCTTTGTGGCTTATTCTGCACACACTCTGCACTCTAATTAAAACCCTAATCTAGTCTCCTATTTATAGCCCAAGCTAGCTTGGGGAATAAGTAGGGAATATTAAAGAAATAAAATTGTATCCAAACTAAAATATTTTCTACCCTAATAATAACACCTAAAATATTTATCAAAATATTGGTGTCGTCACCAAATGCCCCCTCGAGACTATTTCATATTTTGTATACATTTATGTATAAACACAATGTAGTCTCGAATGGATTTTTTTTATTCAACATCGTAGCTGCATCAATGACAACTTGGCATACAATCCATGCTAACGGCCAAGAATAAGGAAGCAATCCAAAGAAAAGCAATCCAAGCCTCCATGGTCAACGTAGCAATGCTTGATGAGTTCACGATAAATCCAATGCGCACAATTTACACTTCATGAGCATGGATGAGAATTGTAGAAAGTGAGGCTAACCAAATGAACCTTACGGTCTTCCGATCCACTCACACTAATTTGCCCCCGATAGAAGGAGATAAAGAGCAAAAATTGTCCCACCGGGCGTGCCAATTTTGTAGACCAAAAATAAATTTAACCTAAAAATAATAGGGGGGAAATAACAATTGGAGAACAAGAATTTTTATTAAAGATTGTGGGGTACAATTTTTGTGAATCTCTTTATTCCAACTATAAAGGAGCGGGGTTTGATATGTGTTTGGATCAAGGGGCTAGGCTTGATCTTGAACCGGTTTTTTGAGAGAGATGGTGCCATGGTGGCTTGCTCCATCTTAGGTGACAGGGCCTTTGTGGCTTATTCTACACACACTCTGCACTCTAATTAAAACCCTAATCTAGTCTCCTATTTATAGCCCAAGCTAGCTCGGGGAATAAGTAGGGAATATTAAAGAAATAAAATTGTATCTAAACTAAAATATTTTCTACCATAATAATAACACCTAAAATATTATCAAAATATTGGTGTCGTCTACACTACTGATGAGCTTTTATTTGGAAAATGACTATTATTGATTAATAGATCTTCCAAAATAAGCAAACACAACTTCTAATCTACTGGAAATATTTTTTGAATGGAGAAGGAATGAAAATAGTTTTTTTGATTAGATTTGCCAATGTGCTACTGCAGCTGTTGTTAAATACACAAACCTAGAGAGAGAAGTAACCTAGAGAGAGAAAATTTCCCCAAATTGTTTTTTTCCTTTTGATTCTACTTCGTTTCCGGCTGGGGGTTATCCCCTTTGCCCGGCGCCATGGCTCGACGGGGTCGAGGTCGAGGAAGAGGTACGTCCTTTAATAGGAATTTCGATTCGTATCAAGGACATAATAGTGGTAGTCAAATAAATAGGAACATCCCACAAACAAATGATGCCAGAAAGAGCAAATCGGTAGCTGAGATTCAAGGCGTTATTCCCCTTGTGTTTGATTCGAATTCAGCAGTGAGTGATTCTCCAAATACGGGTGATGGCTTATCCCCAATTGGTGTGATTAGAAATGTCTTTCAGCAGCAATCGAGTACGACGCCGGCTTCGTTTGAAGGTGATAAAGAGGTACAGCAGGAATCAAACAAGGATAATCCAGGGAACTCATCATGGCGTTCTTTGTTCAAAGAACCTGTTAACTCTCCTAATAACCCTAATATGGAGATGCATGATAAATCTAAAGGGTTATTGCAGCTTGTTGAAGAAGATGTTGTTGATGAGATTCAGTACTGGCAATCAGCGCTTGTTGCTTATATCTTGGGAGCAAATCCACCAGTTAATGTTGTTGAAGGATATTTTCGACGAATCTGGGGTAAGTATAGTATTGACAAGATTACTATATTACCGAAAGGGGTGTTTATGGTAAGATTTAACTCGATTGAAGGGAGAGATAAGGCACTTGAACAGGGGATGCAGAGTTTTGATAAAAAACCTGTTATCATGAAACCATGGTCGCCAGGAATTGATCTCAAGAGTGAAGCGATTTTGAGTATTCCTCTTTGGATCCAGTTACCAGATTTGAATCCTAAATTCTGGGGTAAGTCATTGATGAAGATTGCCAGTATCATAGGTAAACCAATCAAAGCAGACAGAGCCACATTGAATAGAGACAGAATGCAATATGCTCGTGTGATGATTGAAGTACCTATTAATGAAAAGTTGGAGGAAATGATTGAGTTTAATGATGAGAATGGAGTGAAAGTTAGTCAACGGGTTGTTTATGAATGGAAACCTGTGAAGTGTGATGTGTGTTTTAAATATGGGCATGAGACGGCTAACTGCAGAATTCACTTGAAGAACTTGGAAAGACAGAAAGAAAGTCAAGCAAAGGAGACTGAGGCAGTGCACAATGATGCTACTCGTCCTAATGGTGGTCTGCAAAATCAGCAGAATGTTAGACTTCTTTCTCGAAGAATTGTTACTGACAAAGATGGTTTCCAAGCTGCTCATAGGGGAAACAGAAATCAAGGTTTTAGACCAGGAGGAAGGGAGCAAAATCCTTTTACTGCTCTTGAAGAAGAAATAAGTGAGGTATTTGTACCCAACCCTTCTTTGTCAGTTGTAAATGTTGAGAATGCTAATGTTGTGCATAAAGAGTATGTTCATGTGGATATACCCTTACAACCCCCTATAAATGAATAGCATTGGAAGCTGGAATATTAGAGGTCTAAATCATTCTACTATATGGGTAAAAACATTTTTGTCTCTTAATAGAATTGGTTTAGTAGGCCTCTATGAAACAAAAGTTAAAATAGTAATCTAAATAATGTTAGTAGTAGGTTTTGTAATGATTGGTCTATTACAACAAATAATAGCCATCATTATAATGGTAGAATTTGGGTTCTTTGGAAACCAAATGTTTTTAATGTCATGGTGAAACAGGTTAGCTCACAAATGATTCATTGTGAAATAACTCATGTTGCTTTAAAAATAAATTTTTTATGCACATTTGTTTATGGTTTCAAAATGATGATGTGAAAAGGGAAGAGTTATGGAAAGATTTAAGTCAAATTAGTACAAATTTGAAGTCACCTTGGTTGGTTTGTGGTGATTTTAATAATGTACTAAATTTGAATGAAAGAATGGGAAGTGCTGTCTCTATCCAAGAAGTCAGTAAGTTTAGAGAGTGTTTGGCAAATTGTGACTTGTTTGATTTGAAAGCTAGTGGATGTTTTTTCACTTGGACAAATAAACAGCAAGGGGGGAAGAGAGTGTATAGCAAAATTGATAGAGTACTGGGGAATGAGGAATGGTGTGAAGTTTTTTGTAATTCTTCTGTTCATTTTCATCCTGAAGGATTGTTTGATCATAGTCCTGCTGTACTTCAATTTACTGCAGAAAAGTTTATAGGACATAGACCATTTAAATACCACAACATGTGGATTAAATGGCCTAGTTTTATAGACAAAGTGCAAAAGAGTTGGGAGGAGCATGTCACTGGTGTTCCTATGTTTAGAATTGTGCAAAAACTGAAAAGATTGAAAAGTGTTTTCAAAGCTTTCAATCAAGAAGGGTAGGGTGATATGGATAAAGCTGTGAGTGTTGCTGAATGTGAGTTATTAGCATGTCAGGAGGCTTTGAGAAATGATCCACTTAATGAAATCTTGGCCAATTCAGATAAAAAGGCTGCTGATTCATTGAGAAAAGTTTATGATGCCAGGACAAGTTTCTTGAAATAAAGAAGCAAAGTTCATTGGCTGCAAGAGGGAGACTCAAATACTTCTTTCTTTTATAGCTCTATTAAAAGAAGAAGACAGATGAATAGTATTTTTGTAGTGGAGAACATGAATGGGGTTAAATGTGAGTCTCCTGAAACTGTATCTGCTGCTTTCATTGATTATATAAGAATTTGTTGGGGTCTTCAAACTCAAATAGGAAATGTGTTAATGCTGATATTGTTCAGAAAGGTAAAATCTTAACTTCTGAACAACAACTTTCCTTGATTAGAGACTTTAATAGAGAAGATGTGAAGAATGCTTTGTTTGCCATTGATGGCAATAAGGCACCAGGCCCTGATGGATATAGCTCACAATTTTTTAAAGATGCTTGGGGAATAGTGGGGGAGGAAATTACTGATGCAGTCCTTGATTTTTTCAAAACTGATAAATTGTTAAAACAAATTAACACTGCAGCTATTTCTCTGATCCCTAAAAGTTCTGCTCCTAAGTCTGTTACTGAATACAAACCCATCTCCTG
>ONZK01002106.1:46782-57793 GCA_900322385.1 Pharnaceum exiguum | reverse complement strand
TCCATCAAATACCATAATAAATATTTATTCAAAATAACTTCAGAATAACCATTAAATAAATAAAATAATATAAAAATTATTATTTTTATTTAATGCACAAAAACCAAAAACAAAACAAAAACAAAACCCTATTCGATTTTGGGCACACACGGCTCGAGCCGAGTGGGGGGCGGAGCCCCCCCAACTAACCCAGCCCAATTGGGTGGTGTGTGTGTGGGTGGTAACGCCACCCTTCACACACCAAGGCCGACTTGCGTCGACGGGAACGAAGAGGGGAGAGAGAGAAGAGATGAGCGGCGGCGAGGGTCCATGGGGACCCACCCATGCCGTCGGCCGAGCAAAAGAGAGGGAAATGGGGGAGGGGTCGGCCGAGTGAGAGGGAGGAGAGAGAGAGAGAGGGAGAAAAGAGAACCTGAAAATAATTTGTCTGACAAATTTGGGGGCTTTCTCTAGGTTAAGCCAATATATATAGTCTGCCTAGAAAAAATCCAATTTCCCTTTTTAGAAAATCAAAACAACTCCCTCTTTCCATAAAATAACCCGAATTTCCACTTTCCATAAATAATTTAAATCGTAAGATTAATGAATTAATCCCACCATTTAATAAAATTTCATTTAAAGTATTTATAAAATAATTTATAAATACGGGGTTTCACAAATCATCTACACACAAAGGGGTGTGCAGTAAAAGGTACACCCCGATTGATGATGTAATTTGTCCCTATGTCGACACTCCCTTAATTATTCTCCATTTTATTTCTTTCTTTTCCTTCATAAATATTCATTTCCTTCTTAAACATTCCTTTCCTTTTTCTTTCTTTCTTTCTTTCTCCCAATTTCCTCGGTCTTGTTTATATGGTACTCCTCGGGGTGTATCACTTTTGGTACATCCATCTCACAAATTCCCACCTTTGTATGTATTTTTAATTTAAAAAATTATTATTTTTTCTCCCTTTTTTCATCTCCTGATAAATCTTTGCTTTTACTACTCCTATGAAAATACAAAAAATACTCATTTTAAACACTTACATTCTCTCATACAACATTCTTACTAATTTGTTCCTACAAAAAATTAAATTAGTGAAACTTCTAGATCTATTAGTGAATTTTGGTGGAAAATTACTGAAGTTTTTCTTAATTTTTTTTTCGTTTAAAGTAATTTACTGAAATAGGGTTGAATTAAACTTTAAATCCTTAATTAGGTTAGTTTAAAAAGTATTTCCCTACATGGTGTCCACGTAGGATCGAATAACTCCAAACCTATTTATTTATTTTTTTAAGAAAAAAGAAAGGCAAATATTGTGCAAAATATTTTGTGCGCTACTGTAAAAAGAAAGGCTGAAATAAACACCCAGGCTACTGTAAAAAGAAATTAAAGGCAGAAATAAACACTCAGGCTACTGTAAAAAAACACCAGGCAAAATGTTGTGCAAGATACTTCCGTGAAGGCTGCTGTACAAAATGTTTTGACTTCTTGCTATAAGGCTATTTCATTGAAAGAGAATAAACAAGTTTAAATGTATTTTTGAAAGGTTAGAATCACATGGGTGCAACAAAATCAATCTATAGCTACTGTACGTGTTTTATGCCACTTGTTTATTGGACATGATTGACATTTACAAGTTTCTAACTGTAACTATGAAATTCACTTGTACGCTTTGTACCATAAGAAAAGTGATAACCATTCTAAAAATTCAATTGAATTACACTTCACAAAATGGTACCAGAAAGTGTTGTTCGGAGCAAAATTTAAAATAAACCATGACCGTATCAAATTTTAACAACATTATTGAACTGCATACGAGCCTTCAACGTTTTGACAGGGAGACATGGATGAAAAAAAAGGGAAGAAAAAGAAAAATATGGGGGAGTGACAATACTGGCTGTAGTCGTTCGGGAGGAAAACAAATTAAAGTTCATTTATTTTTTATTTCAAGAGATTTAAGAAATAAAGAAAAGAAATTAAAATTGTGGTTTGGTGTTCCAATCCTATATGGACACCATGTTCGAAATATCTTTCAAACCTAGCCTAATTTAGAAAATAAAATTATTTCCCACCCCATCACAGTAAAAAGCTCGTTTAATTTAAAAATGAAAAAATTTACATTTTTTTTATCGTATAATTGCCTTTCCCCGTAGTTTTTTTCCCCCTTCTTTTCTCTCCTTCCTCAACAGCACACTAAAGTAACAACAAACCACTCCTCTCTCTCACCCACCTCACGACACCAACAGCCGCTCACAACCACTCGCCGCCGGAGACCCACAAACATGCAAGCAAGCCACACACACTCTCCCTCTGTTTCGTGTTCACCCAGCCACAAGCCCTCTCCATCAGCTCTATTTCGGGCTAGAACACATCGGACTACACCCCTGGCCGCCGCCTGTAGCCACCATCTTCGCCGCAGTCCTTCACTCCCCCTGTAGCCTAAGTGTATTTACTACACTCTCTTAGTAAGGTTTCTTGACCCCTAACTTTCCCACTCTCTCTCATTGCCACAGTTTGTTAATTTTCATTTGTTCATGTCATTTCACATTCGGTTTTGATGCATTTCAATGGTTGTTGGGTGTTGTTTGAGTTGAGCTAGTTGATGTTTAATGTTATTCTTCAGTTCTATGCAACTTTTCATTGAATTTGAGTTAAGGTTTGATTAAAAAATACGAAGATGATATTTTTATTTATTTAATTTCGAATTACTATGATTATAATCTCTATTAATAAGTTAAATTAAGTTGTAGTTTTGGATGCCCTGATTACTTTTCACTTTCGAACTTTTATTGTTGGTTATTTAGCATTGACATGTTATTTTTACATTTTTGGTTATATAAATAGTAATAAAGATAATATTTATTATTTTCGGATTTTTAATTATTAATAATTTCGAAAATGTGAAGTTGGTTGTTAATATATGTCAATTTTCGAAATTTTAAATCTATTATAATTATTTAATTGGCTTTTACATTTGTGAGAAAATTTCAAATAAAAGTATTTTGGTAACTTTTGATTTAGAAGAGTGTTGTCTAAATTAAGCTCAAGCATGCATAAGATAGTGGTACATGTGATTTAGTAGTGGGAAGTTAAGGATTAGAACCCAATTTAATTATGGTTCATTTAATTTAGGCGACGAGTTCGTATAGGAGGAATATTAGAAGAACGCTATTTGGTGCTCTTGTTTGCTGTTGCTCAAAAGGTACGAGTATTGTCTAACTCTTCCAAATGTGAAAAGTTGTGTAATATTTTTGAAATAATATTGATTGATATTGAATATTATGAAAATATTATGAAAGTAATAATAATTACTGATTAGCTAAATTCTTTGATTTTGCATACGACATCAAACCAAGTATATAAATTTAATTTTACACAAGTTGTTAATTTGACTTTTGCAGTTTTGAGTACGACTTTAGTTAATTGTTTTGACTAGTTGAGTTTTGAGTATTACTTCAGTCAATTGATTTGACTAGTTGAGCTGAGTGATTGGGTGAAACCTATGATGCACGGGGACGGCTAACCAGTGTCGTCCACTCGTCCCCCATTTCCGAAACGTTTCCGGAACCCAGAAACACCCGGAAACTCCAACAAGGCATTTTTTTTCCTTTTCTATTTTTTTAAATATGTTTTAATTGGAATTTCATGTTAAATAGGAAATAAAAGTAAGCTATTATGGTCTTAGAAATGTTAGAACTATTTATCCAGGTTTTAAGTTGAAATGTTCTTAAAAGATTATACTTTAGATAAAAATATATATTTTTTTTATCAATTTATTTGCCGTCCCCGTTTCCTGATTTTCTAAAATTTGCAGTTTCCCGTCCCCGTTTGGGATCTGTACCCGTTTCCGTGCAACTTAGGGTGAAACCGTGCGCTTTAAAACAACATGCAATAGTAATCACCCAAGAACCCAAAAGATTCTTTGGTCGTATGACCAATTCACTATGTTATCTAAAACCCTAATTTCCATTGTTTAGGTTGCCTTTGGTTGTCTCTTTTGGTATAAGGATTAGGTGATTTTCCAATATATTTTATGAAAAAATTGTAAGGAACTACCTAATAAAACATCACTTTGGTAAGGAACTACCTAATGGAAACTTTTTTGTATGGAACTACCTAATGATGAAGTCAACTTGGTCAAGAACTACCAAATCACATGAAGTTCCGAAAATGCCCTTAATGAGAGCATGTGCCCCTCACATGGCTTCTCTTTGCACCCTATTTTCGACCAAAAACACTCCTCACACACCCATTTCCCTTTTTCTTTTTCTCCCTCATTTATTTGGTTTTCTTTTCCTTTTTTTTTGTTCCTGTGTCAAGTGGAAAAAACCACAGCTGTATTCTCTCTCTTATCTATCTCATTTCCATAATCCATTGGCCCTCCCTTTCAGAATATTTCTATTACTATTACACCGTATAATCCATATAACGCCACTCTACTTCAAACCATCAGTGTAGTTCATCGTCCCACAGCACCATATGACCTCCAAATAAGTCTAACTTCCAAAAGTCGGCTTGAAAATACTCTATAGAATATGAATCCACTAATTCATTAAGAAAAGCCTCCGCTACAGACATGAAAAGTGATCACGTCTAGTATAATCAACAACATTCTAATATAATTAAAGAATATCAAGTTAAGAAAAAATATGATGACCCGATTGCATATATAACATAATCAACATTCTAAAGTAACCCATAAAGGAAGTAAAGAAGGCAAAAGTCCAAAAGCTATTTGTTAATACAGTAGGTAAATTGATAAGCGCAAAGCATTTATTAAACAAAGGACGTACTTAATAAATAAAACCGTAGAGGAGCAGCTTGGGAGAATAGCTGGCTATTGTTCATGAGTCAAGTAGTCGGTGAGCAGGGTTGCACCGGAGTTCATCGTCGGTGAGCGGGGGGTGTTTGTCTACATAACTTCTCTTCTAGTAACTGCCGAATTGACAAACTTGTTATGTTTCACTTATATAACCGTATGATGCAGTATGAGGGTGTTGATTAGCATGTTGATGTTGATTGACATGAACAATTGGAGTAGACTAACATCGTCTGAAAAATCATTTACTGGATAATCAATTTTGTTGTTACATATTTTGGTCCTTTTGCCTATCCCCTTCGATTAAACATCTCTGTCGTTTTTTATGCTGTGATAAAGAGAGGAGAGAGAGTACATTTTTGGTTTTTTTCACGTCACACAGTAAAACAAAAAAAAAGGAAAAGAAAAACAAATATTTAAGGGAGAAAAAGAAAAAGGGAAATGGGTGTGTGAGTACTGAGTAGTGTTTTTGGTTGAAAGGAGGGTGCAAAGAGGAGACATATGAGGGGCACATGCTTTCATTAAGGGTATTTTCGTAACTTCATGTGATTTGGTAGTTCTTGACCAAGTTGACCTCATTATTAGGTAGTTCCATACAAAAAAGTTTTCATTAGGTAGTTCCTTACAAAAGTGATGTTTTATTAAGTAGTTCCTTACAATTTTCTCATATTTTATCAAAAATAAATAAATTCTAAAAACAGTAACAACTAGGTATAAGCATTCAACCACCTATTGGGTAAAGACGTAAGTTTATCTAGCTTTGAAAGAGTGATTCTCTCCTGGAGCATAAACTTAATCTTCCATAAGCTCAATTTGCTTCTTATTTTCTCCAAAATAGAACCGAAATAGGTCCATTAGTCATCACTAATGGGAGTCCCAAGGTCCTCGAAGTCATTTCAAACATCGTCCTTGGTATTGCTGAAAACCGTAGTTTAGACTTAGCTACTATTTGTGGTTTGACCAAATAGTTTATAAAGTAAGGGAACACATCTTTCTCAAACAATCTTTTTATTGGATTTCCCCGAATGTCATGTGTGTGGGCACCAGTAAAGAGTAAATGGGATATATTTAACACCTCTCCTACCAATTTTAAAAATAAGTACATCTCTTCTCTCTACAAGTTTGGTGAAGATTCTGTGATAGAATTTCCATACACGCACAGACGCAGTGATTACGAAAAAATATAAGGGGGAAGTTTATCACCTTGTCTAATTCCTCTAAAGGGATGAAAGGGAGATCAGTTTTTTGGCGATTAAGAAGGGCGGAAGTTATGGTGATACAACTCATAATTAACTTAATGGAGTTAGCATCAAATCTCTTAGTGAAGAGAGCACTCCTCATACAATGACATTTAAGTTTATCATAAGCCTTTTCTGAATGTACCTTGTAAGCAAACCAACCCTCTTGACCTTTCTTGTTGTTCATTGAATAATGGATCGGACAATCAGAGGCGAAGCCACATGGGGGGCTGGCAGTGAGCCCCACCCGCGATGTTATAGTGTTGCATTCAGACCCTGTAGTTTTTATTGTTTTGTATTATATATGGCCTCTGTAGACAGAAGCATTCCAGAAGCATTCCTTGGCTGAGCGGTTAGCGGATATTTAAAGTTGTCACTGGATTCAGCATGACCCAGGTTCGACATGCGTTGATAGCATTTTTTTCATTTTTTGCTTTGTTTTCCCATTTTGGCGTTCAAAGTTCGACACTTTTTAGTTGCAAAGGTAATACATTAGCGCCTTAAAATCAAGTACGAGTACTACGATGTCTTTTGTGTTTCTTTCTTTATTAAGCTTTTGTTCTAACAATACAAAGTTTATTTAAATAGTGAACTACAAGACAATTTTGATTTTTTTTGTCAAAGAAGGATATGCCTTTATTAAGTTAAATCTCATTCTATACTCATGCAATGTTCATATTTTATGACTTTATGATTTTAGTTGGAATTATACGTTTAGATTAATGAAGTAGAATTTAGCCTATTTTGAGTTCAACCTTAATATTTCAGTTTTTTTTTTCGTATTTTTCTAGTCATTTTTGAAAACAAATTTTTTTTAGTATAAAAAGTTCGGCCCGGGTAGAAAAAAAACCCTGGCTTCACCACTGCAGACAATCTCAATCTAGTACCAGTGATGTAGGGTTTGTATGTACCCTGTTAGATTAAAAAAAACTACTTCGATTATATTTTTGGGAGAAATAATCTTTTGAAGATAGGATCCATCTCGTAATATTATATTAACAAGTGGTTAGTCTTTGATACACCAGGTACTCACTTATTAATAAAGGTACTCACTAGTGCTATTTAAAAGATGGTATGTGTTGAAATACTTTATAAAGAACACCCGGTGTAAACTTCAAACTTCCACCGGGTGCACCTAAGAATGGATGATATTATATTGAAGCTCATCAAGCCAGTCCAAATGTAATGAAAATAAATTACAACTACAAACTGTTTATTTGGAGCTAGAAAATACTTTTTTTTTTCTAACAAAAAAGAAAATACATTTGTTAACTTATTAGAGCTAGAAGTACCTGAAAAATAAGATTCTAGAGCTGGGCACTGTCTAGCTAGTATGTGCTAACCTGACGTTTCTTATCTACCCATAAAGGAGATAATACAGGACTCATTTCATATTCAATATACTTCAAACTCCCAACATCATCTTCGTCATCTAGTACATGACTAGTAGAATCAACGTAAGCATCATTAACCTCGTGTGAGAATTGGACTCTCCAAACCTTGAAAGTTTGATCAAAGCTTCCACTATACACAAAAAGAGCTTTAAAGCCCCTGGTGTCTTCCGATTCCAGACAAGCATTTAGACACTTTACTGGGCCTTTATGCCCTTCTAAGATGAGAAGGCACTCATGATAGACACTTCCATCTTCCCTTGTCCAAACTCTAATTGTTGTGTCTTCTGATCCACTTATCACTAACTTACCAATAGCTGTAAGGCATAGAACTGCAAGCTTGTGCCCTTCTAAGAAACCTCCATGATTATACCTGCAAGAGAGTTTCTCTTTAACCCAAAAGTTGGTGTAACCGTTAGATGAGCCCGAGTACAAGTAGCTTCCACTAGGCGAAACACTTAAGGCCAATGCATTTACCGGCGAATACTGAAACTTGAGGGTCATGGTTAGGTTATGAGAGCATCCTCCATAACCTCTTCTCCATATTTTTACTGTTCCATCAGAAGAACCACTAAACAGACAGCCGTCGTCTTGATTAATCACTAGAGCATTAATCTTATCAGCATGGGCCACAAATGTGTCAATGCATTTTTGATCGCTTACCTTCCATGCTTTAATAGTCCAATCCCATGATCCTGTGTATAAAGTTCCCTCTGCATGGCAGTAAGCCATGCAAGATATAGTATCTTTATGCTGTTGGTGAACGTTTGTTTTAGTGAAAAATAGAAAATTGTAGCTTGATTTGGGTAAGGATATGATCTTCTTAGGGCTGAATTTTCTACCTATATGACCTCCTGAGACCTTCGAAACCCGAATTTTATGATCTTTATGGGAAGTAAACAGCATGTCTCCATAGGCAATCATCCCTCGTACCTCAGCAGAGCTTGCCTTAATGTAGCCTATGTCAACATAGTCCAGTTTCCGCCAAACATGAATCCTTGAGCTGTTAGAAGAAGTGATAACCAGTCCTGATCTCAAGATCGCGACAGAATTGATCGTACCACCCTTGTGGCGGCGAAGGGAAGCAACGCAATGATGAAATAGTGTAGGGCGATGGTGAGGAGACCATGTAGATTCTCCGGATGGCCTTGGTGGCGTTTGTGGCTGGCTAAATTGTGGCGAGGCTAGTTCCTGACAGGGTGAAAGTTTGAGAGCACTTGAAGAACTGATTTTCTTTTCAGCATGTTCCATACTGATAAGTTCCAAGACTGATTGTAATGGGGGACGAATGTTTGTAAACACCTATACAGTAGTATATAAAGAATGCTAATTATCTGATTAAAATTGCTCAGTGGTCCTTGCTCATGACCACATGTTAGCTCAGTTGCATTGATATGATGGGATTAGTTTGCCAAGGCATTTAATGGTCTCATTGTTAGGTTTTATTGAACACTACGAGACAGTGTTCTACCAAAAATGCATAGGAAACGCTTGATTGGAAAAAAAGAGTGTTTTCGTGGTGCGACAAAGGGCATGTGAACAAATATTCTAATACTGGTGTCAGCCTCTTAGTCCTTGCGGAGGTACTATGTCCCTTAACTCGATGATTGTATAAGCGAGGTTGGGATTTAGTGATTTACCAATACTCCCTCTCTTTCAAAATGTTCTTATTCTTTACACTCTCAATTTTGGTTGTCCTATAAAATTCTTCACAATTCTACTGTGGGAAGCTTTTATATGGCCTATATTCGTTCTCTTTTTTTTTGAGAAATGTTAACCATATACGTCCACCACCTAAAACATTTGTACAATTTATAATTGTCCCCTTCAAAAAAAAAATTATAACTGTCAAGATCATTTTGGACGGAGAGAAAAGATAAAATCTTATTAAGCTCAGGCTACAAAGTCGGCTAATATGGGGGCAGCCGGGCATCAACCGATCATTTAAGTGGAGTAGGTATAACGACACACGTACAAACTCTCTCAATACCTACTATTGAATGTAAGCTAATTAACAAAGTGTAATAAAACTCTCTCAATACGTACAAACTCTCTCAATCTCTCACAAAATGTAAGTTTTGTTGCCCACATTTGGAATACAGAAAATATCGTCACCATGTGGTGCTCAATGGGTCGTTGAACAATGGGTTGGGTAATAAAATGAGTGCTTGGTTGCACATTTCAAATTCTTGGCCACCAAAAAATTTACTTATGGGCAACAAGATTTATGTAAAGCCCATTACACTGTGCTACGAAAAATGGCATTTCAATGACGGAAATAATTGTTTAGGGGTTGTTCTTTACAATTTAAGTTTAATTCAGTTCAGTTTTCGCAGTTCAGTTTATAACTTGTGAATGTAAAAAATTGTGATCCCAATTTCCATTCATACTTAATTTAGGTCTCAATAGTTTTTCTTGCCAGATAACCAAATTTCGACCTTGCCAAATATGATATACCAATGTTGCTAGTGATGCCATGGCTAACTTCTTCATCATCTTTTCTCGAATTCTCCTTTGTATCCATCTCAACATCTGCATCAAGTCTTTCTTATCTGTCTTGCTTTCTATTTCCATGCGTCTAAACGCAAAATAGTAAACTTACAATCAAAAAAGATCTACATTTCTGATATTGATCGCCTGACCCGTGTTGCCCGTCCCGATCCAGATCGGCTTGCTACGCAATGATGACCCTTTTGGCTGCTTTTTGACCGACCCTACTCGGCCCGCTTCATTGATGGAGAAGGCTCTAGAATGAAAACTTAGCTGTGAAGTTTTGAAGTCCCTCGGGGAGCAAGTCAAGTAAGCTTCTAGTATTAGATAGATAATTTGTTTAGCTTTTTATTTATTTTTCTTTTTATTTTTTAGTTAATAATTATTAGAATAATAGTTAGTGCTTGCGGTGGGTGTTCAAATTTTCAGGGCTCCTTACCCTTGCCTTTTGTGGCTTTGTCCTTCAGGACATTTTCAGATTTTGCCCAAGATGGGTGTCGTCCGATTCTTCCGGATCCTTCGTGTACTCACGACAGATGGTCAACTATCTATGTTGTACCTAGACCTGGTAAATCTGACCCATCATCGATAACCCGACCCGATTAACTCGAACCCGATTAGACCTAATTACGAACCGAAATTTGAACTGACCCTAACCGAACTAAACCGGCTCAATTCAAACCGAGCCGATTTTGGCCCTTATCCGATTTTAACCGAAATCGAACCCGTTTTAACCCGTCCCGAATATTAACCGAACCCGAATCAACGCGAATTTAGTGATCCACAACTAGACCCGGCAGAAATTCGACCCGAAAAACTGACCCGTCGAAAAAACTTGGTCATGAACGCGAAAAATTCGACAGAACCCGAAACTGGACGAACCCAAAAAACCGGAAAAATCTGGGTTGAACCCGAAACCGATCGAAACGACCCGTTTGTCCAATAAAAAATTCTAAAATGTACAGTTTGCATTTCCATTTATTAAAATATAATAAAATAATAATATTTTTTAAAAAAAGTATTGAAAAAAAAATTAAATATTAATAAAATATTGATAAAATAATATATTTTTCGAACAAAATAAAAT
>ONZK01002106.1:21185-33651 GCA_900322385.1 Pharnaceum exiguum | reverse complement strand
CTGAAAAAACTAAACTGTTATACTATTGACGACAAAACACAGCCTAAGACTCACTCAGTAAGATAACGGAATGATTGAGATAGTCTGAAATGCTCTCTTCCTTGGTCCCTCTATCCCTCCCTGTCAACTTATACAGCCTTAACTTGTACTCGTAAATGGATATCGGAGACAACTTCGATTCAATCAGGTAGACGGCTCTTAAAAAGCTTTGTTTATGCCAGCCTATAATGATGCTTATGTGGAGTCTTTACTTCTTTGCTTGCTTTGTATTTTCCTAGCCCTTCTTATAATTCCCTTCTACTCTCCTTCATTCTGTAAACTTATCTAAAACGCTTTTATTTCCTACTTGCTAGTTGACCCGAAAATCTTCAACCTCGGAGATAAAAGATAACGACTCCGAAAATTGATGAAGCAAGAGCTTCAGCGGAGACTTGAACATTTAAGACCTTTAATATATATTCTCAGGCTCTTCCTCCGCTACTGACTCGAAAAGCGATTGGGAATGCCTCCGGAAATTCCGATTTTTTAAGATAAAATTATATTAAAATAAAATCTTTTGTCCCTTGTACAAAAATATCAATTTTGTTCTCACTTTTATATAATAATATTTTGTATTTTTATTTTTAAAACAATAATTTCGATCACATACAACTTTTTCTTACCTAACACCCTCACGTGAGGCCAGGGCAGAACCAGGAAAAAAATGTTGTGGGGGGAAAAAATAATTGAAGTAAAAATATATATGCTAGTAGTAGGAATCAAACCCTTGTCAAGTGGGAAGTAAGGTATAGAATGGACCAATTGAGTTAAACAATATTTTGTTTATTAGGTGTTAAACTAAAATTTATATAAATTTTGAAGCATGGGGGGAGCCGTGGCGCCCGCCGGTCCCCCTAGTTCCGCCACTGCATAAGGCGGAGGGTGTCCTAATTAATACTCTCATCTCTGGTCATTTCCCTCATTTTCTTACATTTTCCTCCAAATTCATTTTCCTCCTTTTCTTTGATCTATTATGCCAATTTCCCCCTTTCAACCGCATTTTCTTATTCTTCTTTCATTCTCTTCTCCATCCAACAACTTGGTGTCATTTTTCTTCAAGTTTCATTTTTTTTAATTTAGATCAAGGAACTTATCGAACGACTTGTCAATTTAGACAATACGATTTCTCCCACACAACTATCAAATAAAGAATATAAATTCAGAATAACAAATAAGCTTTAATGATTGAACCAAACATTCATTTCAAACATACAAAGAACCATGCTTCATTGTTTGTTTCACAAAATTTTGTTGCACTATATACATAAATCGTGCTAAAAATTAGGCAAAAATGTTTCAGAGTAACAGACACAACCAAATTTCCACGCTAATAATCCAAAATAAATAAAAATGAACACACAATTGTCTTGCCTTATTACAAAATGAAAATAAAACATAATTTCCCCTCTTCTCCTATGGACATGTATTAGAATAGGTTAATTTTCATCACTAAATAAATTACATGTGCATTAAATTTAATATCAACTATATAAAAAAATTAATTTCTCTCTATCAAAACACTTAATTCACTAGGATAAATAGTTATCAATAAACAAAAACAAAATCAACTAAAGGAAAATTGTAAAAACAAGAATTTTGTAGTAATAATAAACCGAAATTGTCATGAGGACAAATTAATAATTCAAAGTTATTAATATGGTCAAAATGGGTGAAAGCTTACTACCTAAGAAATTCTGATATTGGGAGCATTGAGATTAAGCAGAATACTTCCTGGATATGGAAGAGCGTTGTTCATACTCGTGATCTACTCATTACAAAAGCTGGTTCGTTAAGCAATGCAAAGCGATTGTTTTATGAGTGGCAGAAAGGAGAATCTTTCATCACTAGGAAAGCTTACGATTTTTTTGTTGGCTCTGGCACTGACTGTTACTGGAAAAACTCAGTATGGGATTCATCGATTTTGTATAGACATAGCATCTCTCTACTAATGGCCACTGAAAATTGTTTGGTTACTCAAGACAATTTGCAGAAAAGAGGTATATCTATGGCCAACAGATGTTATTTGTGTGAAGAGGGAGAAGAGTTAGTTGTGCATTTATTTTTTCAATGCTCATACTCGAGGCATATCTGTGGTGCAATAAGAAGGTGGGCTGGTTTTTCTACTATAGTCAGATCAATTAGACAGGAATTGCGTTGGCAACTTGAATTCAATAAGGGGAAACACTGGAGGAAAAAACTCTTGCGTCTGGCGTTGACTACTATTGTCCATCTTCTCTGGTTAGAAAGGAACAATAGAGTTTTCAATGAAAGGAAACGTTCGACTGATGATATTTTAAAGGAAATCCAAGGTGTGATTAGGAGTAGGAGTAGGAGGATTTATCTGTTTAGAAAGTCTCCTTACTTGAGTGAAATTGTACGTAGATTGAACTAGTGATATTTTTGGTTGTAACTGGATTTTCATCTCTAGGGGGTTTTTGCTTCCCTTTTGGAGAATGGTATTTTTGTTATAAAAATTTAACCATTTTCCAAAAAGAAAAATTCAAAGTTAGATAATCAAAGACAAACTAGATCATAGGGATAATTAAACCAATTCATAATATTCTTAATACCAATTAATATTTTAACCAAACTCCAATAAACAATTATTAAATTAGGATTCATACCTCAACACTATCTTAGATTGAATTTAAGCGATAGTTTTGGTTGTCACAAATATCAACATTCAGATTATTAGACAAACAATATTGATGATCTTAATCAGTTCATTATTTAATTATGCTTAGAGTTGTGTTACTTTGTCCAATGCTTATGAAGTTTAAAGAATTATCTCCATCTTTCAGCTTTAGGTGATAATGGATTATAGTAAAATGGCTAAGAAAACCTTCCAATACTTCTTATTTTTGGAAGTTGTTGGAAGTCATTACTTCAATGCAACAATACAATTTAGGGTCAATCTCGAAAACAACCCCTTTGTTTTCTTAAATTAGGGTAAGGTTGCGTACAACCCGTCCCCTGAGCACCCCCATTGAATGGGGGTTTACACTCGGTTGTTGTTTCTACTTAGAGTTGTCTTACTTTTATAAAATGGGGGACATTATGATTTAACGAGTGAATAAAAAAACCTTCTCAAAATACCAAAAACGATGAAAGATTCCTTAATCAGTTAGTAATGGCAAGGCAAGTAATGGACAGAGAGAGATTGGGATGAATTCAGGTGATTGAAAAAGAGAGATGAAAGGAAATTTGGTCAAAAAAGTTGTACTATGTCGAAATTATTGTTTTAAAAAGAAAAAGTCTGGTATTTTTACACAAAAAGAGTAAAACTTAGTATTTATGTAAAAAAGTGGGACAAAAGTTGGTGTTTTTGTACAATTTGGTCTTCTTTTTAAAGATTTAAAGATGAATTCTTTTCAATATAATTAAGTCAAAAGACGTATAATAGACTTTTCTTTTTGAGGAAATTTATACCTTTTTTAGAAATTAGTACGTTGTATTCCGTCAGCATCTAGGTGCGGCACACCCTTACTCATGGGTTTTTATATTAATTCCTTCTACATTGGGCCTATTTAAAAAGGGTCCCACTCACTAGGTTACACTATTTTATTATAGGCTATTGAATATGCCCGGTTGTTGTTTTTCTGTATCCATTCCTCATAAAACCTAAAACAAATCAATCTTCCTTTAAGTTTATGAATGTAGGGGACACATTGTTAGTGAACCACGTTAAATCACTCGTGCCAATTATTTGGTTCTTTGATTATTTTCTTGCATCGATTATAACACTCATTTTTAGTTTGGATCACAATTTAGAAGATTAATAAAGTTTACATCATGCCCTTATAGCTGGCTGAATAACATATCAAAGTTTGATCTACTTTGGATTCCATGATGATGGGGTGTTTTATATGAGTAGCTTTAATATAAAAACTCTGGCAGTTACATAACGAGTTCATTTTTCGACCTACTTCAATTTCTCACTTTTGTTCTTCATTTTTTTCCTGGGTACTTAATTGATAATTTTTTGAAAAAAAAACGTTAGATTTTGTTTTCGATTTTACAAGTCATATTTTTGCAAGAGAATCGTATGTTTTTCATTACAATGGCAATTTATGGGACTTTGTGGGAAGAATAAAAATGGAAAAGAGAAAAACCTTTAATATAGGGGTATTTCAGGATTGAGTTTTATTTGGTAGGGTATTTTTTGATTGAACTAAATTGGGTGCAAGTATTTTCCTCACACCGCTTCTTTCGTTGCCTTCTTTTTAATTGATTTACTTTGTGATCGAGTTACTTTTCTAACTTCTATGTAGGCCCAAACTCTACCCGAAATTTAGATGCCATCCTTGACTATTTTGGAATGGATAGATGTTCTTAAAAGAGGGTGGCATGTCCTTCCCCCCTCCCCTAATTTTTTTTTATATTTAAGCATCTTAAAGAAAAAAAGAGTTGCTATATGACCTTGATGATCAATACTCTTATTGTTATTATCCCTCCTGTCTTTTCTACTTTGATTTTCTAAAATGTATAGTGTTATCAATTGAATATTACTATGCACTTGCCCTTTCACCAAAAAAACATATCAATTTTGATAGATATATGGATAACCAATGTTTTAATTTTACATTTTTGACATATTTTAGAGTTTTATTGGATCGTTTAGGGTTACAAGGGTTGAAATATGGATTACTCTCACTTTTTGAAAGGTGGGATTATTTTGGAATAAATCAACTCAAGTATGTATTATTCCTATCGATTTTACCTTTTCAAGGCACAACCTCTGGTATTCGTGAAATTAATAGCAGTAGCTGCTCCCCTAAAGGTTTGAACTTTAAACCCATGACCAAATAAATAAATCACAGCTTATTGACCACTGGGCTAAGACCTCTTTGCTAATTACTTGTATTGAATATCTCATATTATAGTCACCATATATCCATCTTTTTTTTGGCCAACATATAATTTTATTATTAACCAAATAGCGTTTTAAGTACAAAGTTGATAATGGACTCTATCAACTATCTCTAATACAATGAGCTATTACACAAATCACTACAGTTAAGCTATGTTTCTATCAGTAATATGTAATAGCATCCCTTCTATGAAGGTCTTCTATCACATATCTCATCATGTAGTAGCTCCACTGTTGTTCATTTTTTCAAAAACACTAAGGATAAAAATTCAACAATTAAAGTTCATTACTCCATTTACTGAACTTTTGACCTCGGCCATGTACTTCTTGGATAATCTGTCTGACGATGCTCACATTCTCCCTTTCTTTCTGTCGAAATATTCTGTTGTTCCTCTCTTTCCATACATGATAGACATTTGCAGCAAAAACACAACCATATATAGCAGCTCTGGGGGTTTTCCCTTTCACTCTATCACTGATCCAGTCAACCTCTATTTGCCATGTTGTTACTTGCTTTCTGATTCCCAACCATCTGAGTAAAGCCTGCCAGATATAAGCTGAGTAGCTACATTCAAAAAACAGATGATCCTTTATAACCTGATATTGCAAGTCCTTGCACAAGTGACAATGCATGGATATTTGCACACCCCATTTAGAAATTCTGTCAACTGTGCTCAATCTTTGGAGTAGTGGCAACCACAAGATAAATCTGTGTTTCATTTGTTGACCTTTACACATATTTAGCTTCCTCCATTGTACTTTTGGCATAATAGGCATCAAATGGATATAAGCCTTATTTATCATAAATTTACCTCCCTCAACAAAGTCATCTAACAGATGAACAATATTACTCACATGCTTGTATACTTCTCTGACTGCAAAAAAAATTCTTCACCACCCAACTAGCATTCTCTGGAATTGGCATGTATTGATATCTCTAGCCTTGATGTAATAGGTATGTACCCATTTGATCCAAAGAGTGTCTTTCTTGTGAGCAATGTATCAAAAATACTTACTCACAGCAGCTTTATTCCACAAAACAAGGTTAGTTATGTTGAGTCCTCCTGCAGTTATGGGATAACAGATTCTTTCCCATGCTACTAAAGCTCTATTTGATTCACAATACTCCCATGTCCATAAGAATACTCTATAAGCTCTTTCCACTTGCTTGATGACTTTCTTTGGAATAACAAAAATTTGAGCCCAATAAGTTTGGATTCCAAACAAAACACTCTTGATCAACAACACTCTTCCTTCATATGAAAGATACTTGGAGGTCCAACTCTTGATCCTTACAATAATTTTATCAATCAGTGGCTTGTATTGGATAATTGCAAGTTTTTTAGATGATAATGGGACTCCTAAGTATTTGAAAGGGAGCTCTCCCTGCACATATATATCCTGTGGCTTGCAATATACCTTCACTTTCATTTGCAGATACACCAGGAATATAGACAGAACTCTTGTGTTTATTTGCTATTAGGCCAGCCGATTTTGAAATTTTTTCAAAGGCTTGCACCATTAATTCAACTGAAATCAAGTCACCCCTTGCAAAAAGCATAAGATCATCTGCAAAGCTTACATGAGTAATGCCAAGGTGCCCACATTTAGGATGCAAATTGAAATTTGGTATTGTTTGCAACTGCTTCAAACATCTACCCAAATATTCCATGGCTATTACAAATAAGTAGGGTGACATGGGGTCACCCTGCCTTAGGCCTCTCTTTGCTGGGAAAATATCAGTCATTCCACCATTAACTAATATACAGTAAGAGACACTTCTAACACATTCCATGATTTTTTGGATAAACAGGAAAGGCAAGCTAAATTCTAGCATAATGTGTTCCGAAAAATTCCAATCTAAAGTGTCATATGCTTTCATCATATCCACTTTCATCACACATCCAGGAGAAATGTGTTTTCTATTGTATCCTTTCATCAATTCACAACACAGAGCAATATTATCAAATATTTGCCTTCCAGCAATAAAAGCTGACTGAGCAGGGCTAACAATGTGATCTATACCACTTCTTTTAACCTATTAGTCAAGATTTTAGCAATAATATTGTATATAGTTGAACAACAAGCTATTGGTCTAAAATCTTGACATTATTAGGTTTTTGAACTTTGGGAATTAGAGTGACTAAAGTGCAATTAATAGCCTTTAATAATATGCCATTATTAAAAAAGGTAATAACTGCTTGAGTTACCTCATCTCCAATGATGTTCCAATGCTCTTTAAAGAATTTTGCAGTGAGTCCATCTATGCCAGGAGCCTTGTCAAGAGGAAGCTCATTAACTGCTTGATAAACTTCCTGTGTCTGCACATCTCTGAGTAACTGTTGCTGCTGAATGATATTTAGACATGGACCATCTCTTACCACTGAAATAGCAACTGCTTGTAAAGATTGAGCAACTTTACCCATCAAACTCTGAAAAAATTGGATAAACTCCTGTTTTATCTGCTGTGGATCAGTAATCCTTTGGCTAGTGCTAGTCATGATGGATAAAACACTATTTCCGCTCTTTCTGGTTGTAAGTTGAGCATGGAAATATTCAGTGTTTTCATCTCCCGCTTTCAACCATGTTGCTCTAGACCTCTGTCTGACAATCATTTCTTCAATATTTCTCCATTTCTCCAACTCAATTAAGCTTTGTTTTTCCTGCTCAATCAAGTTTGAATTGAATAAATCAGATCTTAACTCTCTCTGAGTAATTGCTAATTGATGCTTGATCTCATCAACTTTAGCTGTGGCACTGCTCATTTGCTGAATTAGAGTTTTTGCTTTATTGGCAAGTATCTTTAATCTGCTCCAAACTCTAAACATGCTTGTTCCCTCCAATTGAGTCTGCCAAACTTCACAAACCAAATCTCTGAATTGTGAATGTTTGAGTATAGCATTATAATTCTGAAAGGGATTTTGAGCTTCACTTGATGACCACCAATATTCAGCATTATAAGAGAGTGATCTGATATATGAGGATCCATAAACACAACTTCCAATTGATTATAACTCAGTTGCCACAAGTTATTACCAAAGATCCAATCAGTTCTGGAGTAAATTCTAGTAGTTGCTCCCTGCTTATTACTCCAAGTGAATTGACAGCCTGTACTTTTCACATGATGTACTTCAATTTGCTCAATACAGTTGGAAATCTCTAATCTCAGCATCATGAACAGGGGCACCATTTAGCACCATTTATTCTATCTTCAGGTGACAGAAAAGAATTAAAATCACCAAGGATCAACCATGGTTGATGAATATTGACAGCTAAATCAATCAATCCTTGCCAGAGCAACAATCTCTCTTGCACTGTGTTCTTGCCATACACAAAAGTAACAAGGCTACTATATGTGCCATTCAAATCAGTGATAAAGCAATGAACAAATTGACAGTGAACTTGTAATATTTGCACATTCACTTTTGAATTCCACAACACCGAAATTCTACCATTTGGTGCTTCTGAGTAATTCATAACTCCACTCCATCCAGGTGCTACTTTACTCCATACTTTTTTTGTATTATTTTCTTTAACTCTAGTTTCTATACAAGCCACTACATCTACTTTATTATTTAACAGAAAGGTTTTCATCTCCTTCTGCTTATGGGGCTTATTAAAGCCCCTAATATTCCATGCTGTGAGTATCATGATGAAATTGGTGGGTTGGTAGGTCTCACACCTTTTTCACTTTGCATATGTTGCATATTACTCACTACAGCACTGTAAGTAACACTCAGTGTAGTAACTTGATTAGCAGAAGGAACAACTAGATTAATAGTACCTGTATTTTGTCTCTGTGGTACAACATTCTGAGTAGTATTAGTAACATGATTATTCTCAGTTGCAGGAACAATCTTCTGCCTTGCTTGTCTTGGTACCCATTGTTGTGTAGGTGGCCTTCTTCTAAACACTGCACGAGTAGGTGGTGCTGGGGGGTTTACTGGTTTACAATCTTTAATAAGATGTCCCACACTTCAAGCAAAATCGAGGCAGCCAATCATAGTGAACAGGTTGATTAAATATTACTCCATCAGCATTCACTGGCACTTGATCAAGCAAAGGTTTTGTAATATCCATCTCAACTAGTATTCTGGCATAAGAAATGCGTCCAAACTCAGCAGTTTGTTTGTCAGCATAAAGTGGCTTGCCCAGATAGCTAGTAACGCGGCTTAAATTTTCAGTAGACCAGAATTCAATGGTAAATCATATAATTTCACTAATAATGGCAACACTCTCAACTCTTCCAAATCAAACTTGAAATCTGCAGACCACTCCCTCAAGATTAATGGTTTATTATCAAAGTAATAAAAACCATTTAGAAGAATAAGCTCTTTATCTGTTTCTGTCTCAAATTGAAATAAGAAATATCATTTATCGTGCAAATAAACGCGAGGCTTATTAACATCCTGCCAAACAGCTTTCACAAATTTGACCATATCCTTAAACCATGAGTGACATCAAGAACAAAGCCAATTAGGGTTGTTTGCCAGCGTTCCTCAGATTTTTTCATTTCAGCGACATTTAATTGCACAAAGGTTTTCGATCAATAATATCAGGAGGCACAAATTTTAAAGATAAACCTGCAGATTTCAATCTGTTACCAGCAAGAGAAGGTATTTCCAGCGTCGGTGGTGGTGGGTCTGCCATCGCTGAGAACTGTAATCGCCGACCAGGATCAGAATTAGGGATCTGCGTATTTGTTCGATTTTCATCAATACTATCTGTATTTTATGAGATATGGGTTGTTATTCCAATCGGTGGTGTAATATGGTTTTGTGTTTGAGTAGTTGGTGTTTTAGTGGGTTGTGGTGTAGGTTTTTTTTTCGGACGGCTGCCGCGGCGAGCCATTTAATTTGTGGCAGTCAAAAAACGATTTTTATTTCCTCACGAAAATCGCCTAAAACAGTGTTCGTGGACGTCACGCGCTCAGCCTGAGATCCTACCATATATCCATCTTACAAACAACTAAATTTTCTACACATTTATAATACATACTATATTTATTTATTAGTATATTTATACTTTTAATGATCTCATACTTGGCATGTGTTTGCTTGTAAGAGGTTGTTTGGTTACTTCTCCTTTCCCATGGGAAAATTCATTTTCTGGGAAAGTGTATATTTGCACTTGTTTGGTTTGCTAAAATAACATGGGAAAGAAAATCGCATGAGAATATAATTCCCACAAGGTTTAGGAATTCCATCACCTTGCCTCCCCCAGGTAAAACAAAAACGGAGCCATATGTATGTGCCTCAAGGCACATGCTAAGAAGCATTTATTGTCTATTTTTTTTTGTGCCAAGATTGAATGCTTGCGCATGGAAAGAAGCATCTTGATTGTGTTTTGTTTTGCTAATTCATTTTTTACCCGTAACCTCCTGTTTCGGTAAGCTTTTTTTTTCTTGATCAGAGTAGGAGACCGCTGGAGCATAAGAACTTATTCCTAGTTCCTTGTTTCAAGTAGGGACTTGTGAGTTATGCTTCACTAAGCGTTACTTTTTTTTTTAAAGATCAATTAATATCTTTCGTAACCAATAAACTGAAAACAAACGCTATCAAAAAAAAAAAACTGAAAACAAAACAAGTAATTGGTGTCTACTGGGAGAAAAACATCTGCAATTTTAATATTGAAAAAGCAATACTAGTTGTCTTCGTCATACTGCAACTCTGCAAGCAGCCAAGCAGTAGTTGAGCAACAAAAAAAAAGTGTTTCATGCACTTTAATCTCATAACAACACAGCGAAAATATTTGATTGGCATCTTGGATCGTCATCTTCTTTCTCTTTGCCATGCTTGATTGAGAAATATTTGTATCGATATTATCCTTCTGGGACATGTTGTAATAATGTGTCCTAATAACTTGCAAAAAGTACATGCTCTCCCTTGTTTGGATAACTCTTTCCCACTTCGATTCCTACTATTCTTAGGACTCCCTTTTGTGATCGAAATCGGAGGACAATGAACAAAACCATTCTCATCCACAACTACTTGAGTATTGGACGACCTTCCCATTGTGAGCGTTCTTTCGGTAACCATTGACGTACATTGATATCCATGGAGCTCATCTCGACACCACTGTAATGGAAAATACCTTGTTGGAATTTGGAAGCAATCTTCATGCAAGAATACACATAAGATCTGACGGCAAAGAATTCCCCAAAACTCAAAGTGATGACAACTACAACCAACTACATCTCCACTCATCGTAACCCGATTCTTTTGTGAATGTAGTTCTTTATAATATTGCACCAAGAAGCTCACATAATTATCTTTATGCACCTTATATTGAGTGGCCATTGCAAACTCTTTTTGAAACTTTTTGAATGCAAAGTTAGTGAACAATTGAAATACTTGCTCCTCCAAGGGCGACAAAGTTCTTATTATGCAATTTGTATTTGTTCAAGATCTCTGATGGCAACATCAACCTATAATGTAAATATGAGAACTACGTTAGAAATTAAGGATAAAGAAATAATAATTTATGTCAAATAATAAGAATAAAAAAAATAAAAAATATCTATTAATCACAATGACAGAAAGGTTTACTTACTTGGCTAATAAGTTGGCTTAAGCATGACCGAGAGGATGTGAAGTGATTTACAAAACTATTAATGCTCTTGGATCTTCCTGTAGTGGTCATTCCTCTAAAAAAGTGACCCCGAAGATAAGAAGGCACCGTGAAATGTTTCACTTCATACAACCATTTCACATGCTTATTCTCTTGCAAATGGTACTTTAAAACAATGAGAGGCCATTCCTTTTCAAAATCTTCTATATTATCAAGCTTATATAACCGATAAATTCGGAACACCACTTAATATATTGATCCCTAAGAATTGAAGTAAACCACCCACTAAATTTTCTTGATTGTTATGTGCCATATGTAAAATGCATGTTTCGTGAAAAGAATTTCAATTTTAATTGCCTCCTTCATGCAACCATCTTGATCAGTAATAATAATTCTTCGGTGGCTTTTCATTAGCGACCCATAAGTCTGTTAACAAACGAATTAAAAAAATTTAAAACAAAAAATGGATATCAATAATGCTTATATTAAATTAATAAATAAGAGATATTTACCCTCATTAGCCATCAGAATATTGCAACGGTTCATCAAGCAAAAGAGCGCAGCCGGACAAAATGGTTCTACCATGGGGTAGTCAATGCCAACAAAAAGGACAAATGGCATTTCATAGCAATTCTAGTACAGGAATGGTCTATAACGTCTGTAATCTTACGTCGGTTTTGGATAAAAGTGACGTTAATTGGACACGGTGGCATTTTTGTAAATAATTTGAAACATTTTACGTCGGTTGTTTAAATATCCGACGTAGATAATTATCTACGTCAGTTCCTTTTTAAACCGATACAAAAAAGTGTAAAGAAGGTAAGGCCCTACCGCGCCCAAATCTTATGCGCGCTATTTGTCTCTAAAGGTTTAATAATCAAAAGGTTTAAGAAAACTAAAAAAAAGAAAGAAAAAAGGCAAAATGTTTCCTCCCGTACACGTTGCAAAGGATCGGCATGCAACTCACTCTCACATCCAAAAAAAAAA
>ONZK01002106.1:0-20780 GCA_900322385.1 Pharnaceum exiguum | reverse complement strand
CACAATCGTTCTCCAAACTCTGTCATCCTCACCCGCACCCTCGCCCTTGCTCTGACCAGGCCACGAAATCACCGTGAAGATCAACATGCCTTCCTCTCACGGCCTCCCCTGCGAAGGTAATTTTTTCCCTCTCATTGTGTATTGGTATTGATTTGGAGGAATTAGGGCTTTAATTGATTTTTATTGCTGATTTTTAAGGCCTTTTTGATATTAAATGGATAATAGTAAAATTAGAATTTTTGGGGTTTTGTTTATTTCGAATTTTAGGTACGAATTTTTGGGGTTTTGTATGATTTGTTGCTGCATGACACTCTCTTCACTTTATTCAAATTGGGCCTAGTTTGTTTTGAATATCAGAGTAGTATTTTTCTTTTTAATGATATTTAAATGAATTTTGATGTGGATTGAAAAGGGAGTATCGAGAGAAATGATGAATTTTGGAGAGTTTTTGTGGGAGGGTAATGTAAATGATGTTTGTCTTTGGAAAATTTGGTTATGATATGATTGACAAGAAAATTTGGGTTGACTATATCTAAAAGATACGGCAGAGAGAGAATTTGCTACTGATGGAACAATTTCTTGGCGGACCTTAAATGCCTGACCTTCTTGTAGAAGTTTTAGTATGTAATTCTTGATTGACCTTAAAAAGTTATTTTTTTTTCTGCTAGACATTATACCTTGAAAGGCAACAGCTAGGTGATTGAAAAAAGTTGTAGAAAGGTTTAATCTTGAAAACCATCGTGTGTTATTGGACCTGTACCTTTAATATATGATGATTTGAAGATCTAGTGTGATGTCAAGGTTCATCTGGTCTCTAAAAGTGATGCTACAGCATAGTCAAACTTGGAACTAAGCACTTAAAGTTACTGGGATTGTGAACATGAATCGTTTGTTATGAACATAACTGGTGCAAACTACCTCCTTGATGATTAAGAAGACAGATACAGAATATGAGTTATAGTGCATTTTTTTTTTGATGAATTGGTGTGATTACCTTTATTTGTTTTGGAAATGTACTTGTATAATGAACAATTCAGGTGATTGTTTAGTCTTACCAAAACCAATATATTACCATTTTTTTGTTATAATCTCTAACAACGGAAGACGCTGAACTGGACTGACTGAACTGATAATTTCACTGAATTGAACAAATAGTTGTAAACTTTACTAATCGACAGTTTAAGGTTGTAAGTCAAACTCGTGAACTAAATGAAAAACTGATTTTTTTTTTTTTGGGAAATAAGTAAATTTATTCCAAAAAACATACCAAACATAACAATCATTACATTTAACCAAAATGGGGAGGAAAGAAAACAAATTCATTTCCAAGCCCAATGGTCATCACGCTAAAAAAACAAGATGTCACCTAATACATTCCTTTTATCTAAAAAAAGAGCTCTTTGCTTAACACACCAACATAATTTCCTCATGATAATCTCTGGTCTACTAAGCTTGCTCTCCCATATAACTTCATTTCTTGCATGCCAGATGAGATATAACAATGCCTAAAAAAGTTGGAAAATAAAGATGTCTTCTCGCTTTTTTACCCTTCATTTTCCTGGAAATCACTTGACAAAGAGGTACAAAGTTCGTGGCTCTGCTGCCCAGCTTCATCATCTGTTTCCATAACATCAAGCATTTGGCACTATACTCGCAATCAAAGAAAAGATGCTCAATAGTTTCTGGTAGCTTGCCACACATTGGGCATAGATCATCAGGACAGACACCATATTTAGCAAGTTTGGATTTTGTCTGCAATTTTCTGTGCATAGCTAACCAGCAAATAAATTGATGTTTTCGAACTGCATATGTATTCCAAATCCATTGACACCATGGTAGTTTGGGCTCAATCCCTTTTAACCATCTATATGCACTACTAACAGATTACATCCCAGATGCAGAATGTCTCCATCTATTAACCTCATAACCTGTCTTGACTTTTTCCTTCACATAGCAGATTTTCCTCCACGACCAGCTACAATCTCCACCAGGTATATACTCCCACCAACTTTGCTGCTTGATATAAATCTGATTAACCCATCTGATCCATTGTATATCTTCCTTGTTTGCAATATTCCATACCAATTTCCCAATGGCAGCTATATTCCATACAAAAATATCTCTCACACCCAAGCCACCACATTTCTTCTCTTTACACACATTATATACTTGACTAATGGGATCTTACTGCTGCCGGCCTTGCCATCCCATAGAAAATTCATGCAAACTCTCATAATGCTTTGTAGTGTGCCCTTTGGTATGACAAAAATGAATGCCCAATATGAAAAAAGAGACATCAAAACTGAATTAACTAGTACCAATCTCCCAGTGTAGGAAAGGTGCCTAGAATTCCATATCTTGATTCTACAAACAATCTTATCAACCAAGCATTCACTTTCTCTCAAAGTCAGTCTTTTAGAGCTTATAGGCACCCCTAAATATCTGAATGGAAGCTTTTCTTCAACAAAGCCAGACATCTCCAATATTCTCTGCTTCTCATACAATGGAACATTACAAAAATAGATTGCAGATTTGGACTTATTGGCAGAAAGTCCTATGGCTAGAGAAAAAGTCTCAAAACCTCTCAACATCAATAAAATGGATGGGTAATCACCCTTGGAAAACATTATCAAATCATCTGCAAAGCACAGATGATTTAATCCCAACTCCTTGCATCTTGGGAAAAAAGAGAACCCTTCCATTTCTACCACTGCATTCAAAATTCTTGACAAATATTCCATTACTATAAAAAATAACAAAGGAGAGACTGGATCTCCCTGTCTCAAACCTTGTTTCCCTTGAAAGAAACCAAAAACTTCACCATTCAGACTAATTGAGTAAGATAGGCTTCTCACACAAGTCATTATCCACTTCACAAATTTCCAAGGAAATTGTAAGGCCATCAACATTTCTTCTATAAAATCCCAATTGACTGAATCATAAGATTTTTTCAAGTCAATTTTCAGCATGGCTTGTGGAGAGGACACTTTCCTGTTAAACCCCTTAACAAGGTCTTGGCATAGCATTACATTATGAACAATAACTCTACCTTCCACAAATGCACTCTGAGTTTTAGAAATTAAACTTGAGAGAACCAGTTTAATTCTAGAACATAGCAATTTAGAAATGCATTTGTATAGCACATTACAACATGCTATAGGTCTGAAATCAGTTACTGCAACAGGTTTTTTAACTTTGGGAATTAAGGAAAGTATAGTACAATTTACCTCTTTGAGCAGCTTCCCAGTGTCAAAAAAATCCAGCACAGCACTTGATATTTCATCACCAATCAAGTTCCAGTTGTCCTTATAGAACTGGCTAGAAAAACCATCTGGACCTGGAGCTTTATTGGAAGGGATAGAGGAAATGACCTTCTTCACATCTTCGTTAGTAAATTTTGTACACAAAGCTTTTCTTTGATCTTCATTCAACGCTGAGCCTCTCCTTACAATTCTACTACTCACATGACATCTAGAAGTATTTTTCGTCCCCAGCAGCTTGATATAATAACTCAAGAAGGCTTGTTGCATACTATCAGCATTATCACACACAGCACCATTAAAATCAACTACAGAATGAACTGTATTCCTATACTGTCTTTTTTTGATGCACGCATGGAAAAAAGAAGTATTTTGATCACCCTCCTTCAACCAATGCAACTTTGCCTTTTGTTGAAGAAAACACATTCTTGCTTTACTAAGCACATCAAACTGCTTAGCCACTTTAATTTCTTCATCAATCAAACACTTATCTTGAGGGTCACTTTGCACTTTCTTTTGACATTCTGCAAGCAAAAACTTGACTGACAGCCAATTTTTTTCAATATCAGAATATTTCTCTCTGTTCAGTTTGCTGAAAACTGGTTTCAGTCTTTTTTGCTTCATAACTACTTTGTACATCAAAGTACCAGTAACATGAGACCTCCAAGTATTTTCCACCAACTCATAATAATTTTCTGCTAAACTCCACATATTATAATACTTGAAAGGTCTCTTTCCCATTCTTCTCTCTTTAAACAAAGATATAACAGCTGGACAGTGATCAAACAGATCCTCAGGCATGTAGTTCACTCTTGCATCAGGAAAGCTATCAATCAACTCATCATTAATCAATACTCTGTCAATTTTTCTGTAGACTCTGGTAGGGCTTGGTTGCTTGTTATTCCAAGTAAAGAAGGCACCTATGGAGTTCATGTCTTTGAGCAAGCAAAAATAGACACATACTCTAAAATCAACAACTTCAGCTACCTTGATCTTTGAGCCTATTCTCTCATCAAAGTTCAAAACATTATTAAAGTCACCAGCTACTATCCAAGCTTCATTATAAGCTTTCATTCTGCAAATATCATCCCACAGTCTACTTCTGTCTTTCAAATCATTATGACCATAAACAACAGAACACAGTAAACTCTTCTTAGTATCAATATGAACCATTCTCACAGTGATCATTTGGTCATTCACCATACAAACTTCAACTTCATAACAGCTAGGTAGCCATGCCACACATATTCTACCATTTTCATGGCAATTAAAATTAGTAACAAAGGACCAATTTTCCAACATTACAGCAAAATTGCCATAATTCTTTTTTTTTGATTTTTGTTTCTAATAAAGCAAAGAAACCTATATTATTATTATTTAAAAAATTCATAACCTCTTTTTGTTTTCGTGGACTATTTACACCCCTCACATTCCATATTAAGAAATTATCCATTAACTGATGAAGGGGGATCCTTACCAGTTAATTCTCTCCTCACATGTGTAACTCCTTGTTCACCTACAGCATCATTTTGAGGTTGATTTGCAATAGAAATGAATCCAAGTGCAACATCATTCTGAATTTTGTCAAGCACAGCAAAAAAATTATGATGAACCACTTGAGCCACCCCCAGGACTCTTTCCTGCTTATCACAAACGACTTCTGTATCCTTTGCTGTTTTGTCATTCTTATCAGCAACATCAGTATCTTCAATAACAACTGTTTCAACAACAGCTGAATCAACAGAGGACACCATTTGTTCTGACTGTTTTTGAACATATACTGTCTTCTTTTGCATAGCAGCTCTGTTAGCAGCTTGTTTTTTTTTCCTTCTCTTCCTGCATTTTCTCCTTCATAACCCTTTCTCTATGCTTGCGACAATTCAATTTTTCATGTCCAAACATATCACATTCTTCACATTGCACTGGCTTCCATTCATAGACAACTTCTTGTGTACAGATGCCACCCATTTCATTTTCAAAAGCAATCTCCTCAGGGACATTCTTCTCAATCATCATTTCAATCAACACTCTTGGGTAAGTCATTTTTTCTCTTTTACGAGTAGATTGGTCCACCTTAATAGGTTTTCCAAGAATACTAGCAATTTTAGAAAGACTTGGCTTCCCCCAATATTATCTAGACCAGGGAACTGTACCCATACCGGAACAACATCAGCTTTCATATCATCAACATCCATTTCCGGAGTCCATTACTTTACAATAACAGGATTTTTGTCAAACATAGGATTACCTCTACTCAAAGCATTCATTTACCCTTAGGCGTATCAAAACGAGTTATAAATACACCTTTTGCTATCGAGCCAATTTTGTCAATGCCAAGAGAACCCCAAATACGACTAAGAAAGCCTTCTATAACAGCCTGCGGAGGATTTGCACCCATAACATGAGTTACAACACTATTACTCCAAAATTGAACTTCATCCTTTATATCTTCCTTGGTAATCTTTATATTACCCGCAGGAGGAATATAATCCAGTAAATCATCTTCATTACTACTTGGAAACAGAGAAACCCACGGTTTTTTGTTGTCAGTGTACGTTTATCAGGTTTTTCACTTTCCGACTGAACAACCACCGTCGCCACCTATTGAGCCACCACCGGAGTAGCTACTTCCCCTATGCGTTCATTCTGACTTGGAGTACCTATAGAGCTACCATCCAAGTTGAACGGGAGAGCACCTTGTAACTCTTCAATGGTTTTAGTACCATGAGCATCAACTGTTTGTGGAAAAGCCTGACTGTTTTCATGAGATTTCTGTGAAGCTGAGTTCACCCTCTGAGAAACCAGATGAGTAGAAGACGAATCAACATTATTAATAGAGATATCCCTACTAATCCCCCTACCCCCACCTCTTCCTCGCCCTCTCCTTGCCATGCGTGGCAAACTAGTTTGCCAGAGAAGAAGAGAAAAGGAGAAAGTTAGAGAGAGAATGAAAAACTGAATTGTTTAAGGTTAGGGGGAAAAATAACATAATTTCAAATTACAGGCGATGCTTTATGAGAGAAATTGATAAGAAAAAATATTAGTCCACACTACACGAATTTATTTTCTAGATAGGATCTGCTCTATGTAATCTCATGGACTAGTTATTAAGTTAATTTTCTGTTGTGTATGTGTTCTATGTGTTCTTAGTTAATTTTCATGGCAGGGGCACTGTGTATTCTTAGTGTGTATTGTTGGGCAGCTGTACTCATAGCGCTGGTAGCTTCTACCTTTCGGTCTAGCTTTTGAATGTGAGTAGGCGACACAAGTTTTCATATATTTTTCTAAATATATCTACAAATTTTTGCATCTGGCTAGTTTTATTAAAGGTTTTATAAGTCGGTGAATAATTTTGCAAGTGAATTTGCTATTAACAGAACTCAGATTGGTGCCTTGGGTGTCCGAATCGTGTTGTTGCCTCCGACCAAGTAATAAAGAGGAAGTTTAAGTGAGTTTCATTCTTACTGTAATTTATATTTTCAATAGAAATGTATAGCTTTTAAGGATTGGGTCTATATGTGTAAGTTGAGTATAAGTATTGTATGGTTTTGATATCTGCCATATGCATGTAGGATTCAATTTTTTATTTGTGAATGTATTGTTATTGATTATATGTACTTTTTTAGGTCATATAAAGTTTATTGTTTTAGCTGGATTGGTTTGTGTATGTGTGAGGTGGATTGGTTTGTGTATGGTTGGTCTGTTTAAGTGAGCTGCAGCCTTCCCGTAATTTAGAGTTAGCTTTCTGTTTGTGTTTTACCTTGTTTTGTGTTTGTGTAGTACTGTGTGTGTGTGAATCTCTATGGTGGTTTATATTCCATTGTATTTTCTCTTTCATTTAGTTGGTTTCATGGATCGAGATTGGATATCAGCTGATCGAATGAGTCAGGAATATGAGGATGGAATAAATATGTTCTTTGAGCATGCTGAAGATTATGCAAAGGGGAGAAAATCTAAGAAGGTTTATTGTCCTTGTGCGAGGTGACATAATGTTCCATTATTAGACATTAAAGACATGAGAAAGCACATTGGTGATAATGGGTTTGATAGAGGTTACAAACGCTGGATTTGGCATGGGGAGGCAGAAGTGTTATCTTGTGGTGGTTCTGATACGGCAAGTAAGGAAGAATACGCTGATCGTACCCGCCTAGGTGATGCTATCAATGAGGTCGTTGATGACCCTGAAGTTCTTAGTTGCTTGATGTCTCTTAATGAAAAACCTTTATATCCTGGATCTTCTATGACACGCTTGTCCACTGTTTTGAGGTTGTACAACTTGAAGGCTGGAAATGGGTGGACTGATGTGAGTTTTACAGCATTACTCAAGTTGTTGAAAGAAATTCTCCCAGAAGACAATGAGCTCCCAGAACGTACTTATGAAGCCAAAAAGATCCTTTGTCATATGGGAATGGAGGTTCGGAAGATCCACGCTTGTCCTAACGATTGCATGTTATATATGGGAAAATATGAAAATGCTTCGGTTTGTAAGAAGTGCAAGGTCTCACGTTATAAAACTAAGAGCTCTACAGATCTTGTTGTTGATGTGGAGAGTGATGAAATAAAGAAAGGTCTCCCTGCCAAGATCCTTTGGCATCTTCCCATTATAGAAAGGTTCAAACGCATGTTCGCCAACCCTGAACATGCTAAGAATTTAACTTGGCATGCAGACCGTGTAATACCCGAAGGTGACAATCTGATTCGTCATACCGCAGCTTCTCCACAGTGGAAAACCTTTGACAAAAATCATCCTGAGTTTGGTGATGAGGCAGGGAACTTGAGGGTTGTTGTTATTACGGATGGGATTTGTCCGTTTGGGACTCTCAGTAGCAAACATAGCTCTTGGCCCGTTTTCTTGTGCATACAGAACCTTCCTCCATGGTTATGTATGAAACGCAAGTATATCATATTGGCTTCGTTGATTTCTGGTCCCAAGCAGCCTGGAAACGACATTGATGTTTATTTGCGACCCGTAATTGATGAATTGAAGATTTTATGGTCAGATGGGGTGATGGTTTATGATGCACATCGAAAAAAACATTTCTTGTTGAGAGCCATGGTTTTCTGCACAATTAATGACTTTCCCGCATACGGTAACTTGTCTGGATGTGTTGTTAAAGGGCATAAAGCTTGTCCCATTTGTGGAGAAGATACGGTTTATTGTCAACTAGTACACGGGAGTAAGACGATATATGCTGATAATCGAATTTTCCTTCCAAAGCCTCATTGTTATCGAGATTTGAAGGAGGCTTTCAATGGGAAAACTGAAGACAGGGAAGCTCCTAAGATACTAGTTGGTGAAGAATTTTATGAGAAAGTCAAAGACATCAAAGTGGAATTTGGAAAGCCTAATAAGCCAGCAAGTGATCAAGGATGCAATAAGAAATGTCCAATTTTCTTTGAACTTCCGTACTTCAAAGAATTGTTAGTTAGGCATTGCATTGATGTGATGCATCTAGAAAAAAATGTTTGCGATGCTATAGTTGGAACTCTGTTGAATTACCCGGAAAGACTAAGGATGGGATAAAATCCAGACTCGACTTAGTTGAAATGGGAATACGATCGCACTTACCACCTGCCCCTTGTACTTTGTCCAAGGAAGAGAGAAGACGGTTTTGTGAGTGTCTACATGGGATTAAGGTACCCCAAGGCTATTCTTCTAACATCAGTAGTCTTGTCTCCTTAGACAATTTGAAATTAATGGGCTTAAAGTCGCATGACTATCATGTGTTGATGCAAGATCTGTTACCCGTGGCCTTGAGATCAATACTAGCCAAACCTGTGAGACATGCTATTACTAGGCTTTGCTTCTTCTTTAAGGCAATATGTAGCAAAGTTATTGATACTGCTAAATTGGACAAGTTACAAGTTGAAGTTTTTGAAATATTGTGTGAACTTGAAATGTTCTTTCCTCCTTCATTATTTGATATCATGGTTCACTTAGTGGTTCATCTTGTGAGAGAGGTGAAGCAATGCGGACCTGTGTACTTGAGGTGGATGTATCCGTTCGAACGTTATATGAAGGTCTTAAAAGGGTTTGTTAAAACCCGATATCGACCCGACTCTAGCATGGTTGAAGGTTACGCGGCAGAGGAGGTCATTGAGTTTTGTACAGATTATTTGTCCAAGGCTAAAAGTGTTGGAATTCCAAAATAGCGACATGAAGGAAGAATCCAAGGGCAGGGTACGCGAGGTATGAAAGTGATAACACCACTTGCCAAAGACTTGCTAGTGCCACATCTTTACATTTTGCAAAATCTTGACGAAGTCCAACCTTTTGTTAAAGAACATAAGAGTATCATAAAGAAGATGCAACATGAATTGAGCGATCAAGATGTTCTCCTTGTGCATAATAAAAGTTTCATCAAATGGTTCAAAAAAATTGTGGGTGAACGTGTTGTTTCAGAGACAATTCAGTGGTTGGCGTACGGCCCAGATTCTAATGTTACTTGTTATACTGGTTATGATATAAATGGTTATTCCTTTTATACCAAGAGCCAAGATGATAAGAGTACTATGTAAAATAGCGGGGTGACATTGGTAGCGGAAGCATTACATGTGTCTAGCGCTAAAGATAAAAATGCAGTTTATGCAACCATGGCATATTTTGGTGTCATTGATGAAATTTGGGTGCTTCACTATTATGATTTCAGAGATTCGGTCCTTCGATGCAAGTGGGTGAACATTAATAGTGGTGTCAAAGTGGATGAGTTGAATTTTACATTAGTTGATCTTAGCACTGCTACTTTTCGAACGGAACCATTCATATTAGCCTCACAAGCAAAACAAGTCTTTTATGTTAAAGACCCTTGTAGCAAGAAGTGGTCAGTAGTTATCGAAAGAAAAAGGCAAATTGTGCCAGAGGGGGTGGAAAATGAAATTGATTTTGAAGCACCACCTTTGTTCTTTGAAAAAATAAGGAAGCGCTTACTTGATGACGATACGAGTGTGAGGCTTCTTAGACGAGATGATCATAAGGAAGGGCTGTGGGTTGAACCTTCTAGAAAAAGAAGAAGAACAGAATGAAAATTTTGGCATTTTACTCGAGGCATGTGATTTAGTTGCGCATTATTTATTTGTGACGCCTTCTTTTGGAGTTGTCAATGTACTTTTATATATTACATCAATTTAAAGTCGTGTATTCTCACAATATGTATTTTATTTTTGTAGGATATGAAGAAAGTTGGCAAGGCTCGCATTGAAAGTGAATCTGATTCATCATCATCGGAAGATGAAAGAGGGACTACACAGATGCGTATATTGACCGAGAGGCGAAATAATAATGAGAAGACCATCGTTCACTTTAATGGTCTGGAGCCGAATGGGATGAATGAACACCTCTTTCGTAGTTACTTGGGCTTATTAGGGCGCAGTAAAATTGATATTTGTCTACATGATTGGCGTAAGGTAGACGGGAATCTGAAAGATATGCTTTGGGAGGATGTAATGGTAATTATTTTTGTTGCCGAAATGTTTTTGGTTTTAGTTGCATGTGAAATAACTGAGAATATGAAATTCTATTTGAATTATTAATTCTTAATATGATCTAACTATTTGTCTGTTTGTGACTTTTGTAGGCGACTTTTGAGTTTCAATCAACGGCTAGTTTGAAGGAATATTGGCTAAAGTACATAGGAAGTCGATGGAAGGATTTTAAGTCCAAACTCACAAAAACATATATTCATGATGTGAAAAAGGGAGATGAGGGGACGAAATAAACATCAAAGGAGAAGAAAAGAAAGAAAAAGATTGAACCAATGAAGAAGTACAAGTATATAGAAAAAGACACATGGGTAGAATTTGTCCAATATCGACAGTCTGCAGAATTTATGGTCAGTGTCTAATTGAGCATGTGTTTTAAATATATTTTCTATTTGATTTTTTGTCATGAGTGTATATCATTGTAATAACCATATATGTTAACACCGTATAGAAAAAACGGACCGCGGCTCAAGCTAATCAAGCATGCAACAAATACATTCATACTTTGTCACGCGGAGGCTATAGGAAGATGGAGAAAACCATGATGCTTGAAAAGTGGAACACTAAAGTAGATGCTGCAATAGAGGGGGGTATGACTAGGGAGGAAGCGGAATCAACCTTGTCTCCTCCTTCTTCTCCCGAGCGCCATCATAGATGGAAAAGAGCGCGTAAAAAGTCCGATGGTACTTATACGACATATGAGTCCCAATTAATTGCTGAAAAAATTGTAGGAATCCCTAATCCATGTTTTTATATTTGCTGATTATTTAAATTAAATTCTTCTTAACCTACAATAAATGTGTCTCATAGGATGATCTCATGCAAAAGGCAGAACGAGGGGAGTTTGTTCCATCCGGTAGGAAAGACATATTAAGGGAAGCTCTTGATAAAGATGAACATCCGGGACATGTTAGGGGCGTAGGAAGTCGAGTAGGTATTAAGCAATACTTCGGGCCGTCAAAGAAGCAACAAGGTGCTAAATCCGAGAACCACGGCCAATGCATGGTCATGATGTCGCAAATGCATAGGTATATTGTTGAGTTGGCTTCCCATATAGCCATGCAACCACCTGATTTATCTCTCTTCAACTTGCCAAAGTACACGTCGAGTGCAGATACTCCTAGTTTGGACGATCCTTTTCAAAGACATCGATCAAAAACTCCTTAATCCAGCGTGAAGTCTACCGTTATGCCAACTGACAATCAGGCATTTGAGGAACTCCATAATGAGCTTGATGATTTTGAGGTGGATAAGTGCTGCAATAGTGAAGTGCCCGAGTTTAATGTGAGCGTACATGCAGGCCTTGCTAGCCGAGATTCTCTTAACTCAGATAGAACTCCTCCTCGTAATCTGAACTTAGATGAAACGCCGTCTTTGCCTCCTATTGGAGATTTTCAGGTGAGGCTCCTTCTATATCATAATGTAGGCTTGCTAGGTACCATTATTTATGTGTTTACATATTTGTGACTTAGTTTGGTTGTTCGATTGTAGAATAAAGACCCATGTCGTCTTTTTCTAGCGAATCCCCTTCGTGTTGTTGCTCTTGGTATCCTGTACACTTCAACAAATTACCATGGAGGGAAGTTACCACAAGATAGTTTGAAATTATCTATTCGTATTCCTATTCGTGGTGAAGAGAGAGTCCCTTATCCTATTGTTGGAGAAGTCTTGTATGTTAAAGATGGAGGAGCACTCATAGCTTGGCCAAAGACTTTGATAATGTTTGGTGACGACGATGAGGTAGTAGCACCATAACATGTATATTTAATGCTATAATTTAGTTACTTGCAGTAGTGGTTATGGTTATGATCTACCGTGGTTACTTTTATGAATTAACACTTTTTTTTTAAAATATAATTAGGCACCTCATGAAAATGAGCGGGCAAGCAAAACGGAGAAAGCTTGTGGAAGTAACAAGACCAATGAGTCAAAGATAAATGTACCACATTCTGCTGAATGTCTTCCCGAGGTTGACAAAAATTCATTGTTAAAAGAATGTCGAGTACTTTTTGGTGCAATTACATTCATGGATGGGACGGATTCGCATGAAGTTCATATGGATACAAAGGTTGTGGGTAGGAGTTATACTTATTTCATTAACAAAAGAGACATTGTTGAGCTATTGGCAATGGAGGAGTTAAATATATCTTGCATGCAAATATATATGATGTAAGTCCATCTTTAATTTTCTTATAGTTCTACGAACATGATTAGATGGCTTGGCTATTTTGCGTAATTTCTGTGCTACATGTATATTTAATTTACAGGTTTCTTTATGATGTATCTGTAAAGTTGAAGCGTGAAACAACTTTTGGGTTCTTATGCCCCTACAACATTCGTAAAGTAGGGACTAAGGATAAAAAAGATAGAAGAATCACTTATGTGGCCGAAGTGTTTAAGCAAGGAGGTAAACAGTACTACCTAGCACCTATTGTTGAGGGGTAAGTGACTCCTTCCTTCGCTTTACATTAATTCATGATTACTTGGATTTTTTTTCCTTGTGATATGACTTTACTCATTTAATCTTTGTCTTTGTAGCCAACATTGGATGTTGTGTGATTAACCCTCAAATGAATATCGCTTATTGGTTTGACCCTTTGTGGAATGAGCCGAGTGAAGAATTCAAGCTGATGATGGAGACGTAAGTTTACTATTAACTCTAAAATGGAGAAATTGAGTTTGAATTTTGCGGGCTATGGTTTTATTGCGTGTGGACTTGATGGTTTAGTTGGGTATATTCTCCTTGGTTGACGACGATATCTGTCTTCTTTTCTTTTTAGTTGCCATGGATTGAGTATTGTTGGTACTTGTGATATAAATGTTGTTGGCCCATTATTTACTCAACTTGTTGTTTTTTTTTTGTATTTACTGTTGTTAGCGTTGTTGTTTGACATTCATGAATGATTGCATGTACGATCATAAGAGATCATCATATGGAGTAAGTCTTGTGAGCACCATCTGTAAGTTAATATTTGATGTATTGTACATGTAGTGCCATGAAGACGTAAGGGTTCATGGGCGGCCTTAGAACAAATAATCAAAAAACATTCTAGTGGATACATTTAAAGGTATTGGTTGGTAGTGTTATACTAGTTGGTAGTGTTGTCCTTTATAAGATATATAGTGTGTTGAGTATCATAGAATCCTTTTAACTGGTGTTTATCTTATATTTATAGCATCGTCAACAAAGAGGACCGAAAGTGTGTGGCTACTATTATGAGATATATGAATGAAGTTGTTGCCATGAAAGAAGCCAATGCAGATTTCACTAAGGTTTGAGTTTCTATTCATTTTCATTAATTCGTTTAGTGTTTTCAATTTGTTGGATAGAATATATTAATTTTTTAAAATATTGAATTGACTCGAACTTTTTCTAATATATTTTGTAGTATTTCACGGAAGCTCGTCCATATACTCAACAAGATTTAGACAAATGTAGAGAAGATTTTGCGGGATACCTTCTCCACTCGGTGTTGTAGTTGGTGAATCACGTCATGCATTGGATTTGCTTCTCTTTATTAGTTTTTCAAACATTACATGATAATGTGAAGATCTTAGTATTGGACATATATGGATTGTTTGAAATGATAGAATCCATTTTATTGGTATTTGCCTTTGTGAAGTGAGATACAATATTGGAACAAAGGTTTGGTGGTGTTGCTGATTTTGGTTTTTCGATTTTGGAGATTGAATAAGATTTTGAAAGTTGAATTGTGTAGTACTCTTGGCGTGGTATGTCGGTTATCAAATTTGAAAAGGGTTCGTCGACCACAAAACTGAACTGACGCAGATCTTGTATACATCTACGTCGGTTGTAAAACAAACCGACGAAAAGAAAACAACTAATTGTGTCGGTTTCCAATGGCACCGACGTGTAGCCCAGAGTTTAGGCGGTCCAAATCATCAAACAGAAGCATGTTTTTGTACAGAGCCGGAAACACCATGTGCGAAGCCAAGACTGGCGGCTGGCGCCAGAATCTAAACCCTTATAAAGTTGTATCTTTTCCGGATCTTTTCAATATTCACCCTAATATTCATCTAAACTCCGGAATTCCTCCATCCTCTACTATAAATACCCCCTCATTACACCCTATTTCTGAACACACATTGACCCAAGCATTATTACGCCAAAATCACTTCCCACTTCATACAAACTCATAAACCCTAATTTCTCTTAGCCCAAACCTTCAAACTCCAAAGCAAACACAACACTCCAACCACATCAACCTTCATCCATCTTTCTACATCACAAGTGCAAAGGAGCAAGAAGTCAAGACCAAGAAGACCCTTTTCTCAAGTAATCAAGTCAAGCCACTATCCTCTAATAGTCTTAAATAGACTTGGCTAAATCTTTAATATTTGCATCACCGACATTGGATAAATTTATTAGGTTGTTAACCTTACAATTTTAATGGTTTTCAGCATAAGAACGTTAATTATTTGAAAGTAGAGGTAAAACCTCACCCCTGAATCCGAACGAATCTCTGGTTTCAAGATCAAGTCACTAGCTTGTCCATGCGAAAGCCCTATATCATTGTCAGTCCCTTCAGATTGTCCCTTTCGATAAATGCATGAATAGGTTTCATAAATAGGTTTTCCAATTGTTTCCTTTTTAGAAATAGTTGGTGGCGACTCCGTTCCTTAGCATCCGCATTCCAACACCCAACGGATAGGGAAACGGGTTTACCGAAGATGGAAAATTCCTAGTAGGGAAACGAGGGTGATTCCTCTCAAAGGATTCCTAGGGCCCATGTACCTTCACTTAGGAAAAAAAAAAACTCCTTAGCAATGATATTATTGAAATTTAAGTTGGGTATGATTATGAGAAAACCCCTATAGGATATGTTTTTCCCGACTTATGGGGGAGGAGAATAGGTTAAAGCTGGTAAAAAGTTTAACAATGTTTGTCCCCAAGTACATCATGAGATATGAAAAGAAGTTCAAAAAAGATGATGATCTAGATTTCTTATTAAAGAGGTTCAACAAATTAATTTGAGATTTTGTTCCCGAAAGAGGATACCAGCTTTATCCCACACCTATAAAATATATGAGGATAAGTATGAAGTTATATGATGTAAAAGTTCCTCATAACTTGCCAAGTATGAAATAGAATTATATATGAAGAATGACATGAATTGCTAGGAATATATTGTTGATATCGGTTCCAAAAGTATGAATAGAAAATTGATGAATGAAATGATATGGCAAACAAGGAAGTTGGTAATCAAGAAGATATATGTAAATTAAAAGTTATGATATGCCTTCAAGAGGCATAGATATCAGAATTAAAAAATAGAATTCCTATGTTGAAAGATACCACATGAGAAATATGCAGATATAAAGAAGCACCCGACATTGAAATTTACAACAACAACAACAACAACAACAACAACAACAACAACAACAACAACAACAACAACAACAACAATCGAGTGTATCCCCATTAGATGGGGGTACTCGGGGTCGGGATGTACGCAACCATACCCCTGTTTAAGGACATTGAAATTTGATATATGCAAAAGTAAATTGATATTACGGAACCAATGAGCATATGCGAAATATGATGGACAAAAGAAAGGGGATCACATGTTTATGAAAGTCCTTCTAAAGGTCGACCGATAAACAAGAACAAGTAATGATAGACTAAAAGCGGATCCGTGGACTTGAAGTCCAACTTTTGTGAACTAGAAGTTCAAGTGGTACACACATTATGATAGATAGCGCGAGCTTAGGAAATTAGGTCATATATCATGCATTTTCATTTTCGTTATATATCGTGCATTGTATTAATTTATTATAGTTATTTTAATATTGCATGCATGCACATACGTGTTACCGTTGCATATGTTGATAAAATTGATTGTTGATACACATGACATCATTAAAGAGTTCTGATGAACTTAATCATAAGTATGAACCTCTATTCATATATCATAGACAAGTGGGATGTCTATGCAAAAGTTTTATTGAAATGGATTAATATGGAGTGATAATATAATCTAAAGAGTAATATGCACCATTCTTGATGATTGCAATTAGCTCAACTTGAAGTTTTGAGCATAAAGTAAAACTATTACAAAATATTGATCGATAAAGAAAGCTTCAGTGGTCCAGAAGTACTATGGTTATTTATGTAAGTTTTCCATAGTTGGGGTTTTATTACATAAGTTTGGAAAAAATGATGTACTCTTTTCCCCTTTGTCTAGATTTTTCTCGCGAAGAGTTTTCCTAGAAATGTTTTTAACGAGGCAACCGTAAGATCAAAAGTGACCATTAATTTTACTTATTGAAATATGATGAATTCTTGTAGAATTCAGGGGGAGTATGAATAAGTAAATGACTAGTTTTTTCCCAAGAGGTTTTCCTAGTAGAGTTTGAATAACATGTCACTGGAAGTGTACATATTAGTATTTATTCGATTACCAAGACCGAAGAGATGAAGACAAAACAAGTCTACCAAGTTTGTACAAGATAGTATTGTCAGAGCACTTGAAGAGATTCGTCATCGATTGGATTAGAGCAACTCAAGATTTCAATCATTTCACTTTCAGGGGGAGTTGATACGTGTTGCACTCTTTTTCGCTTAGCCATTGTTTTGTCCCATTGGGTTTTGCAGGCAAGGTTTCTAATGAGGCAGCATCTTTCTTCAGCGTATCAAAGGATGATGTACTCTTTTTCCTTCACTAGGATTTTGTATGTCCCACGGGGTTTTTCTTAGTAAGGTTTTAATGAGGCATATCTTTCAAGTCATGTACATCCAAGGGGGAGTATTATGTAAAATTTATGTGTGAATGTACAATATTGTATTAGACTGGTTATATTTATAAACCCAAAGATGTAAAGGGTTAGGCCCATATAGAGGTGTATACTAACCCTACTTGTATCCCTATATATACTCCCATCAGCATAATAAGAATTAACTATTCAGTTCCTCTCCTTGCTGTTCTAATTATTCTATAACATCCCTAAACTAAACAGCCTATATGTCCCAAGAATTACACATCCCTCTTCCTCCTTTCTATTTCTTAATTGTTTTTGTCCTTTGTTCAATCTACTTCAATAAATTTCGCTACTTGACTCCTTTATGAGGCTACTTTAGTTATCCTTTGTGATAGATGTTTTGCTCCTTCGTGAGGCTTATTGGCTCCTTTGTGAGGCTTAGTTTTACTGTGGGGATTAATTTTCACCACCAAAGTATGATTTCAGTGGAAGATATATTTTGGGGACACCAGACATACGAAGATCTATTTGGCAGTATGAACACCAGCAGACAAGTAATTATAATATAATCGTTGAAGAACTTAATTTCCGAGAAAGATGCAGAGACATTGAAGGAAATATACGCGAAATCTCGCTTAATTATTTTAATCTTTTATCTTGTTGGTAACATCTGTACAGGTATAATTGATCTAGCATGTTATATAGTATTTTCTATGTATGACATTTCTCTGAATGAAAATATACTTGTCCCTTTTCGAAAAAAAAAGTTGAATTACACATGCCTCATCTCGGCCTGCAGATTACTTCAAAGAAATATGTCTAGAGAGAAGGGAGAGCCTCCCCCCTCCTCTCCATCCCACCAAGCCACCCACCTTCAACATCAAACACCACCCCAAACACAACTCCAGACACAACCACAACCCCATTTCCAAACGCAAACCGAGCCACAAACGCAAACCCAACCACCAACCACATCGAACCAACAACCAACCCAACCGCAAACACAAGCCCAAACACAACACCTAGCCTACATCCTCTTTCCGGAAAATAACACCACACCCCTCGCCACCGAGGTAGCATCACAGACACTATGGGCAAAGGAACCTCTATCCTTCAGAGACGCCCTCCTGGCTGCACCAAATGCCACCTCTGACCATTCCACTCAAGAACGAGTTGCAGGGGAGACCTACATCCCTATATCGCCAAGCACACTCCAAAGCCTATCGGCACCATGGAAGCACTCACTCATTGTCAAGGTGGTGGGCAGATCTTTTGCGGCGGAGTTCCTCAAAGCAACCCTACAATCCAAATGGCGCCTTCCTGGGAGATGGGATCTCATAGGATTGGGCAGGGGCTTCTATCTGGCCAATTTACATGAAGAAGAGAGGTGTACTAGAGTTCTGGCGGATGGGCCTTACTTCATTGGTGACAGCTGGATTGCAATGCGGAAGTGGGAAGCGGGCTTCAAGGCGTCGGAAGCCAACATAGGACAAACCCCAGTTTGGGTCACCCTACCGGAACTTCCCATCAAATATATGCAACTGGGTCTGCTAAAGGAGATCGGAAGGAAGTTGGGAGGCTATGTCAAGGCGGACATAAAACCACAAGGACCTACCCAAGAACGGTACACCAGACTATGTGTGCTTAGCGAAATTGGCGTGGCACCACCAGAATTTATCTGGCTTTGGGACATGAAGCAACACCTGATATGGGAGGATCCCTTATTCTGTAAGAATTGTGGCGTGGTCGGCCATGAGCAAGCTTCTTGCAGGCAGGCGGTGACTAGGGGTCAGACGAACGAAGAGGGGAGCACTGATGGATGGAATGTAATCCAGAGAAAGCAGAGGAAGAAGCCACCGAAGAGGCAAACGTGGAAGCGGGTCACGAACCGGGCGGGAACCCAGAAGGTAAGCCGGGTAGAGTCTCACCTAACAGAGCCACGTGGCACAGGCAACTCCCAACATTTATCCCCAGACCCACAGACAACTACCCATGCTACCAACCAAGATTTGAATTCAAATACCTCAAATATCAACCCGCAGAACATAAATTCGACCCAACAACTACAAGTCCAAATGAAAGCCCACATGCTACAACCAAACCATAGCCCACCTCAACAATCACAAGAAAGAGACTTCGACCTTAACGACCATCAACCATTATCACCCCGAACTCCCCAAACCCTAACCACACCACCAAGCCACACTCAACCCCCCACTAAACACCCATCCACACCCAACAACCATGGTCTCGCAGGGCTCCAACTAATGTCAGTACAAGTGGACCCCACCATCACCACCGTCTGTGACCGGGTACTACAGTCCAGAATCCATAGGAGGAGCTCTGGAGGAGGATTGGGACAGTCTGAGCGCGGAGGCAGTGGACTACTGGGACGACGGGATGAGTCAGGAGATAGATCCGACAGAGGAGATAGTGGACCAACACCAGCAGGTACACAACCCCACGGAACCAATCTATGGTGTGGAGTTGGAGAGGCCACGGGAGGTGGATGCCATGATAAAGGGGCATATCCACTACTCAGGAATGAGAACATACTACTCAAGAGGTGTTGCGCCTCCTGCGGTGGTGAATCAACCTCATCCACCTGCCTACACTAGAGGAAATTCATGCAACTCTCTTCCAGATGCACCCATTCAAGGCCCCAGGGCCTGATGGCTTCCATGCCTACTTCTTCCAACAACATTGGGAATCACTCAAACAAGATATCCACCAACTCATTACCTCTGTCTTCCTCACCAAATCACTGCCCCCAGACCTTAACACCACCCTCATTTCCTTGATTCCCAAGGTGGATAATCCTCTGTCCATCAAACAATTCAGACCAATTAGTTTGTGCAATGTGCTCTACAAATTTATCACTAAAACCTTGGTCAAAAGACTTAGGCCTTTTCTCCCAAGCCTCATCTCACCAAACCAAAGCAGCTTCATCCCTGGGAGGGGCCCTGATACAAATTATGTGGTTGCCTCTGAAATCATTCATTCAATGGAGAAAAAGAAAGGAGGAGAAGGGTGGTTTGCAATGAAAGTTCACCTAGAGAAGGCTTTTGATAGAATTGAGTGGGGTTTTGTGAGGGACACACTGGTTTCTATGGGCTTAGATGAGGGCTCCATTGCCCTGATTTTGAACTGTGTTTCCACCAGCTCTACATCAGTCCTAGTGAATGGGGCACCCTGTAACACCCTGATTTTCACAATATAAAATAATTCAAAATAGCATATTTGAGTGAAAATTTTGGCAGAGTTTCCTTTGTTTTCCCATTAAACATTTTTTTTTTACCCGAAAGAAATTTAAACAAAACG
>ONZK01002105.1:1029-14836 GCA_900322385.1 Pharnaceum exiguum | reverse complement strand
GCACGCTTAACTGTGGAGTTCTTATGGGATGAGCTTCCTGAAAAGAAGGTGCACCTTGGTGGTATAGGTAGTCACATCAATCCTCTTAAATGGCTCAATTTTTGTGGGTGTCACAATCACCCCCACTCAAAGAAAGCAACGACCTCGTTGCGGTGACAGCCCCTTTGCGGACCATCACAAGCCCAGAATCTCCCCCGCTAGGTAGCGGCTGACCAAGCACTCTACTTGGGGCCCTCATGTGGGCACTACTTGTTTGCCTGTCAGCATGCGGTCACAGGGTCACTCTGATACCATTTGTAACACCCCGCCCTTTGCGGCAGAGGTCACCCAACAGTCATAGTCTTGGGACTGCCCCCACAGACCACCACATGTCCTTCAAGCGGGCTTTGTCCTCACTCACCCGCACCCTGGGAAAGACTTCCCAGGAGGTCACCCATCCCAGAATTGCTGCACAGCTAGCACGCTTAACTGTGAAGTTCTTATGGGATGAGCTTCCTGAAAAGAAGGTGCACCTTGGTGGTATAGGTAGTCCTATCAATACTCTTAAGTGGCTCATTTTTGGTGGGTGTCACAGTGTTACAGCATCGCAGTTGGTAATTCGGAAGATATATGTGAATAGAAAGTTATGATGTGTCTTCAAGAGGCATAGATATCTAAATTAAAAAAAAGATGACCTAAGGTAAATGATAAGGTACCACATGCGAAATATTCAGATTTCAAGAAATTGCCGGTATCTAAATTTGATATATGCAAATATAATGGAACTGATGAGCATATGCGAAATATATGATGGACAAAAGAAAGGGGATCACATATGATTTATGAAAGTCCATCTAAAGGTCAACCAAGAATCAAGAAACAAGAAACAAGTAATGATAGATTAAAAGCGGATCCGTGGACTTGAAGTCCAACTTTTTGTGAACTAGAAGTTCAAACAGTACACACACTACATTAGATAGCGCGCGCTTAGGAATTTAGGTCATATATCATGCATTTTCATTATTGTTATATATCTTGCATACCATCATATCATTAGAGTTATTTACCATATTTTCATATTACATGCATGCACATACGTGTTACCGTTACATATGTTGATAAAATTGATTGTTATACATGAGATTATCAAAGAGTACCTGATGAACTTAATCATAAGTATGAACCTCTATAATGTTGAAAATTTACAGATCATACACAAGTGTGATGTCTATGCATAAGTTTCATTGAAATGGATTAATATGGAGTGGTAATATAAGCTAAGGAGTAATATACACCATTCTTGATCGCAAATATACACCATTCTTGATTGCAATTATCTCAACTTGAAGTTTTGAGTACAAAATATATTACAAGTGATTGATCGATAAATGAGAGTTCGAGTGGTCCAGGAAAACCATTTTTATTTATGTAAGTTTTCCCTATTTGAGTTTTTAATACAAAAGTTTGGAGAAAATGATGTACTCTTTTTCCCTCCGTCTAGGTTTTTCTCCCGAAGATTTTTCCAAGAAAGGTTTTTAATAAGGCAGCTGTAAGAATAAAAGTGACCTTATAATGTTACTTATTGAAATATGATGAATTCCTGTAGAATTCAGGGGGAGTATGAATAAGTAAATGACTAGATAGGTTTTTTCCCATAAGGTTTTCCTAGTGGAGTTTGACTAACATGTCACTAGAAGTGTACATATGAGCATTCATTCGATTTTCAAGACCGAGGAGATGAAGACAAGAAGTTCACCAAGTTTGTACAAGATAGTATTGTCAAAGAATTTGAAGACAATTGGATTAGCGCAAGTCAAGATCTCATGCTGGTACGCGCTGCACTCTTTTTCCCTTAGCCATGGTTTTGTCCCACTGGGTTTTCAAGGCAAGGTTTTTAATGAGGCATCATCAATGTTCACCGTATCAAAGGATTATGTACTCTTTTTCCTTCACTAAGGCCTTGTTTGGGAGAAAGTATGAGCAGTTAGCGGTTAGTAGTTAGCAGTTAGTAGGTTTGACTAGTAGTTAGCAGGTCTGAGTTGTTTGGTAACAATTAGCAGTTTTACAGTGTAAATTGTTGATGAATTGTGAAAAAGCTATTGTCAACAGCATTATGTGAAGAGCATTTTGGACCCTCAAAACTACTCTTTACCAAACATGCCAAAGAGTATTTTTGACCGGTCAAAAATGCTCTTACAACTACAAATACTAAACGTTAATGCTAAATGCTCTCCTACCAAACAAGGCCTAAGATTTTGTCCCACAAGGTTTTTCTTAGTAAGGTTTTAATGAGGCATATTTTTCAAGTTATGTACATCCAAGGGGGAGTGTTATACAATTAATAGGATGTATGTACATAACCCCCAAAGGCCATTCTTTATCTTTGACCCTTGACTACCCTTGACCCTTCAATTACCTATTCAATGTACATGTGTAACTGATTCTGTATATATGTGGGTTTATGATGAAGGAACAATATAGATCTCATTCTCAATACAACTCTCCGTCTCTCTCTATTATTCTCTTACTATTATTTTAATTTTCAGTTTTTGGCTCAATTAAGTCCATTTAATTTTTTTTCTTAACTACCACAAATTTACCCAATATGTCTCCTCATGTTCTCATAGATCTTTCTCTCCCATCTTTCACTTTCAACACCACCACCCAACCCCTAACAGAGCCTCACAACTACCACGTCCGACAACATTGTCTACACCACGGCACGAAACAAACACCAGTATTTTAAAGAAAAGCAATACCATGTCACCAACATGCAACAAACCATATTGAACCATACCGCCTCATCCATCACCCTTTAATCCCTAATTTCTATGAGAGAAGTTGTTTGACTTGTTTTTTATTACAAGTTTGGTCTACAAAAACGATAACTTCCACTTGCTAGTAGCTTCAGCAACCAAAACAAAGGTATCCCCAAGTCCCCTTGCACCCTCAAATTTCAAGCATCCATCTTCATCCGAAATAATGAAACCAACACTTGCACATGAATCAACTATTAATTGAATCATCAAAATTTATCTTGATGTATTCATGATTTGGCGGGTGCCACTGAGCATACCTACAAAAAGAAACCTTAACAACATTACAAATTACCTCTAATACACCCTACAACACAAGATACAACTTGTTTGATTCATTATCGAGAAGCATACGTTTGTGATTGATGGAGTTGTTGTTTCAAACGCAATAACACATATATAGATGTGTTTAGTTTGATGCAATTGGCCACATACAACAAGGGGAATAATGAGTTACGAGCTCTAATACACCCTACAACGCAAGATACAACTTGTTTGATTCATTATCGAGAAGTTTATGTTTGTAATTAATTGAGTTGTTTGTTCAAACGGACATTCTCTGATGCCGCTCATGAAACATTATCTTTGCTGGTAAGAAGATTTGCTTCAAAACAATCTTTTGTCTCTAAATACAATCATTCCTACTTTTCCAGATACTCTATAAAAAATATAAGCACTTTGTAAATTCAATAGATCCAATAGACTCCACATCTTTTGAAGTCAAAATCCATGTTGTAATATCATAGCCAGGGCAAGATGAGACAATCCAACCCATTGAGCGCGCTTCCTCCCATACTTCCACACTTTCCAGGCAAAACACAAATACATGTGACTTTGTATCAGTTACTAAATCACATGTTTTACATGTTCCATCTATCGTAATACAACGAAATAAAAGTGGCTCCTTTGTGGGTAAAGCTTCCATAAAAAAATTATATTTTGAATCAATATAATTTGCAAACGTGTATTTGTGTATAATTTTGTTAATCTTAAATTCTTGTTTTCATTTAAAAATTTCAAGGAGAGCAGTGTTGGTGCTGCCACCCAGGTATACAAGGTAGACATCCACACCTGGTCACCAAGCTGTATACTGGGAGGTTGCACGCATTCGATCTCCCAACCAAGAGGCAGTAACTCAGTAAGAAATCAGAATCGGTAGCTCTCTCAAACAAACCGTGTTGGTGTCGGTGAAATATTAGCGATAAATGTATCAACTTGCTTTCATAATGTTGTTTCATGGTTTATCATGACCGGTGTATAAAAATGAACTCCAGCTGAAGCAGACAACTACTCGGCAAGGTTTAGTAGTACAAGATTAAACACTGTAAGAAGCCAAATAGCAAAATCTTCGGCATGTTTTACTAGTTTGACGTCAAAAATCCTCTTGGATTATGTACTCCAGGGCCAAATCATAGAAAATCTGTGCTCCGTGTTCAACTACTAAATCCTGAATGCCTCAGCTACATCCAACAGGTGTTGATGACCACACAAGATTTCATGTACAACTGCAAGCGTCATTATTTATACAATATTGTTGAGATGTAATTTTATAAGTTCAACGTGACACACCATTAAACCAAGATTTACAGAACCCTGTGTATTGTAACGTCATCAAACCAAGATTTACAGGACCCTGTATATGCGGGCATCAACAACAGGAACTTTGCAAGAGGACTCCGAGAAATCAAGAGCTTCAGACAGTGTCAGCCGACGATTTTTCCACGCAGATTGTGCCCAATTCTTCATCCTCTCTCCTTCAGCATTTCTGTTCTGCTGCACACACAGTGTTTCAGCATATCCCCCTACATAATCAATTCATGACTCCCAAATTCAAAACAAAATATAAATTAAGAAAAGGGAATTGAAGTGCACAAACAATCAATTACTGAACATAGGAAACACGCACAGCCGAAAGGTAATTGGTTAGATCTTAATTTTCTTGAGGAGAATAATACTTATAAGAATTAAATCAGCATATCTGAAAAAGAAAAATGTCAAAAATTCCATATGTTGTAGTCGTCTACAACATTAGATTTACTTTAGATAACATAGGTATCTAGGCTTTGCCTAACTAATCACATGGGCCCTGAAGTTAACGACCGGTAAAACCTCCAGTGGCCAGTGGCCCCGAGGAGACTCGTCGTCTACAACATTAGATCATCTAGATTGTTTAAAAAGCTGAAAAGAAAGCATAATTTTTTTGCATTGAATTCAGTTAGCTATCACAAAATTTGGAGTTGTTCCGTTCCGGAACATGTAAAACTTTTCATCTTGAATGAAAGGATTTTACTCTATGTTACAACAGTTACCTCCATTTACATGTTGGAGAAAACAGTCCAGAATTGAGCACCAAATCGTGAACCTCACCAGTTCACAGACAGTATATAGGAGTGTTCCCTGTTCCCACAAAAATGACTATAAACGATAGCCAAAAATGTTGAGAAGGTTACAACTAGCTTTCAAAACTGTGCCTACAGAACTACCTCATAAGATGGTACAGGCCAATGTAATCCAGCACTTTTCTCTCTTTACATGTATACTGGTCTGCTACCATTCAGATGACTCAGTCGCCCCTAAAGAACGTAAACCAGGTTACCAGGTATGACGAGACTCCATACAGAAGCATTATCCCTTTCATGGTGGGTAAATCACTGAGCTGCCAAGAAATGTGCTCGCCTGAGCTTAAAGCAGAGAACCCGCACTATTCTGCTTATATGAAACATGTTTTGAATGGAAAAAAACTTGAAGTGAGCTGAAATTTGGTCAAACTTTCACAAAAGGTATCATGATGCTTGAAATTTGTTAAAAACGGTGAGTAATGCAATGGCAATTCGCAAGCCAGATAAGGCAAGAAGGGTTCGTTGCTGATACGAGAGCATAACACTCCTGAAGCAAAATGTGTTTTGTAGTAATTGTAATGCTATACATTGCTTAATGTGAACGTATAAGCAATTTTTTATATTTTATACAAATATCACACTTGCCGAATACAGTGTACTGTGTACATAATGATAATAAAAATAACATTATTACTCTAAACATAGCTAGGATGCATGGAAGACGGCACGCAGTGTTTCCATTCTAACTTAGAATAAAACGACAGGCACAAAGTTTGTCGAAACACTGAATCCAATAGTTAAAAGAAAGCAAAATTTATGATTGTCATGAGTTGGCCATCACAGGAAAGTTCTTTGTATAGTAAGTACTACAGAGTACTGGACCTATTGGAGGTGGCTGTGGGGTGTTTATGATCACGTGTTAAGTTGAGATGGCATATATTTTGAAGATTGATATGTTTACTAAGATTGCATGGAATTTCTATTTTCTTTTGATTTATTCTGTTTCTGTTTTTGTTTTTTTCAATGAACATAACCACTGGGGCACCTCTCCTCGCCGCTCATCCTAACTCGGTTGCCATAAAAACACTGCTCAGCTCAAAAGATGGGGGCAGGGAGGCCATCACCTTGCATTGCCTCACACCTAGGAGCGGTTCAAGGTGCACTAGCTAAAAGGGCATCAATGCAACTCGGACGTGCTAAAATCTCTTAGATCATCGAAATCTTTTAGAATTGCAGCCTCCATAGCATGACAAGATTATAGAAATCTTCTAGCTATATGAAGATAGATCAGATTAAGAATGCCTAGGGCCTCTAAGAAAAAGATGAATTTCCTTCCGGAAAGTTGAGATCGTGTTGCATCTAGCTGCCATGAAGAGTCCTCTTCCTCCCTATAGGCTTTGAAGCGGCATTGTTTGGCAGTCACAATAGTACATTCTTAGACCCCACCCAACCCCCCAAACAAAAAGAGAAAAACATAACATTAGGTTTTTTGTCCGAAATTACCAAATAAAACTGAAGTTTGTAATTAACTACCAACTTAAATTCTTTTTTGGTAATGAACTACCAATTAAGCTAGTCAACTTGTTCAATGGGCGATTGGACGCCGATTCACATGAACTTCCAATTTTACCCTTAAGAAAACCACATGTCCTCACATGCTCTCTTCTCCCCACATCTCATTCACTAAGAAGTACAACACTCTCTACAACTTTCAAATAAAAAGGAAAACATGAACCCAACTCATCTTTTTGATCCCTATTTCAGTTTTCAATCCCCTCCTCGCATCCCTCCTCTCCATAAGTTTCATATCACTCATAATGTTCAATCGTTGATTGTCTTTTATTTCCTAATACTTGAATAAAAGAATAACAAATTATTCTTTGGTGATTACCTTCTTTATTTCTCTATTTATGCTTTTGCTTTTCTTCCAATGGGTGGATCTTTTCAAAGCCTGCCACTCCCACTGGTCAATCTAGAACTACTATTCATGATAGCTAACATTGAAATCTAGGGTGTCTCTTGAATAAATCAATTTTACCAGCAATAATGCCAGGGCAAAGGAGAAAATAATCAGAACATCTTGCCAATTTTATGAAAGCAAATGTGCTAATTCCTTGCAGTGCTCTTAAGAATTCTTCTTTTTTTCTCTACTATTATAATATATATAAGCTTAACAACATATGTGCCTTCAATAAATAAAAAAGAACACATCTGTCACCATTTTTCAGATTATTATCCTCTGAAAAAATAATGAAGACTATTGTCTATTTTTTTTTTTTGAAAGGATTAAGGCAATTCTTCTCTGTGAAAGTTTTCACCATTTTTCAGATAATCATTCTCTGAAAACCATTCACCGTTCTTTGTTATAGGCTAAAACATCTTTCTGTAAGCTTCCTACAATGCGTGGGACAGGAATTGCAGACAGATTTACCAGAGATTACGCGGTAAACTTGCCGCCAGCTGCAACAGTCATGTCAGGGCTAAGAGGTCAAGAATTTCTGCAAGCTTCCTAAAATGAAGGAATGAACGAATTAAGGGGGAAATGGTAGATGATTTTTTTTCCGGGGGTGAGAGGAGGGGGGAGATTTGCCCGCCTAGCATGTGCGTTTTTAAAAGGGTAAAACTGGAACTTGATGTGATTTGGTATCCATTGACCAAGTTGACCAGCTTAATAGGTAGTTTATTTAAAAAACATTAGAAAGGTAGTTCCTTAGAAAACTTGAGCTTTATTTGGTAGTTTTGTACAAAAGACTCTTAACTTTATCCCATAACTCATTGGGCGCAGTTAGAAAGGACTAAACGAAATTTGCGCGAGACACCTAACAAAAAAAGACAAACAAACGCATAAAGCACAAATACACACATTCAAACTCCTGCAAGCACACGCAGACTGACAAACAAACACACAGTCCCCACATACAATGCACAGCCGCATTAACCCTCCCAACGAGATCCTTCACTTGGATCATTTCTCTTCATCTCTTCCTATAACCACGCAGACTCTCGTGGTCTAGACCCTGTACCTCTCTCTCTCTCTCTCTGCCTCTTAACATGCCCATCTTACGATCATTCACACTAGTGCATCAAAAGGCCTTCTCTTCAAGTACCCAAAACAGCGTAGGCAATGTTCCATCAATTTAAAACAAGGCCAAAAAAGAGGAAAATAAAATGGACTACGACAGAAAGTGAATGGCAAGAGAGAAAACGCATGCTAATAAAAACGTACCCCGTGCAAGAGCAACTATGTCTCTTTTCTCCACATTTTCAGAAGCATTTTCCGGGTTCCCTTTTGCGTCTGGAAGAACAAGGAACTAGTGTCATTCACTTAACTATGAATTCTCAACTGTGGAGATAAATATATAATCAGCCCTATGCTGTCATTACCTTCTGTTATCAATGGTGGAGCCTTCAGTAAATCTATGGCTTTCCTGTAGAGGCCCTGACATTTGTAGAGTACAGTACAAATCTCAGAAAATCATAATATTGGCAACCTTCACATCACACTGTTTAATTTGTTAATCCACAATTATAAGAGGCATGAAGTCATATTAGGGATAAGAGTGTCACCACCGATGCAAGAGCTGGAAGCGAGCACAGCAAGCTTATGAGGCACAATGCTGTTCTAAATAAAAGTTACAACACAATCTCCGGTACAAAGGCTTAAAAATTAAGAAAGTCTTAGGTCCCTCTAAATAATAGGTGGTGCTTAGCACCCATTTAAGGAAGTTGGTTCATGCCATTTGTACACTCACACACAAGAGTTACCACGTATACATATTTCATTCGTCCCAAAAGTCACTTCACAGTTGCTTATGCCACTTTCTAGGATTCAAATTTTGATATGACAACAAAGTGGTAAATAGAAATGGGAACTTCATCTTGAGAAAGACCAAAAATGAGAGTGAAACTCCATTTTGTAACAGAGAGTATTAAAAGAGGCTATAACGGCTGGAATGCACACCAACCACAATATAGTTACACAAAGTAAGTTAAAGCAACAAAGAACATCAATTAAGTAGAAGCAACCGCAAGTCTAGCATCTCTAACCAGAAATAAAGAGATGAAACATAATACTGAAAATATTATCCATCTAGGGAAAAAAGAAGCATAGTTTTCCATTGGCCAACTCTGGTTCGTTTCAGCTTTCTCTGGGCTGCTTGAGTTGGCTAGAATTAGGTTAAGTCATGCAGGTGTGCAGGTGGACTTTGAGAAGTTTACAAGAATACAAGCTTTCACACAAATATATCTTAATATATTCTTTTCCTAAAATGAATGTAATCAATGTTCATGCTCAAAAAAAGCGGCTCACTCATCTCATGAACATTCTAGGATGTTTTAAGGTAATGGGCCATCATATTTCCTAGCCTAATACTAAAGCATGCCTGGGGTTCAGTTTTATAAACCAAGTCAAGCCAAATAGTTGGACATAGTTTGACGCATTACACTCATAAAAGTATTATAGCCAACAAAAAGAACTCTCACCTCTTGAATTAATAGAGAACTTGAGCGTTCTGCAATTGCCTTCTGTTGATACATGAGAGCTATGCAGGTTAAAACGGTACCAACTTTGGGATGGTTAGTGCCTGCAATATATTAGGAGAAACATAAGACATGAATTTTCAGTAAAAAAAAAAAGAAATGCACACACGCGCACACACGTAAGAAATTGTGCTTGTTGCCCACTGTTGGAAGGAAAGACTGGTTGCAATTTCAGTTGTGAAAGGTACCAAAATAATCTTCTGCATTCTTTAACGCTGCTGTGAGTGTCACCTCTGCATCTTTAAAGTCCCTAGAAAAATACAAATGTTGGTGCCACATAACTGAAAAGAAGAAAGAATAAAACGGAAATTTAAATAAGTCTACTCTTTCTATCCGACTTACCTCATATGTGACTGCAGCTGCCCCAAAGCACAAGTTGCTGCTACTAGAACTTCTTCTGAAGCCATGTTACATGCTGCCAAGCCATACGGATTGCAGAAATCTTTCTTCTCAGAAAAGTCATTAATCACCTTCTCATACAAAGCCTTGGCTCCATTGAAGTCACGCTTTGCATGCAAGAACTCTCCATATGATAGTGCTGCATTGCCTACATCAAGTCACAAACTCATTGGAGCCTACGATAACATACATTTGTCTAGCTTACAACAATCAAACCTTACCAACAGGAATAAACTCTCACCAGTACAGCCTCCATTCTGACATCCTTCAAAGAAGACCTTGGCTAGAACCAAGAACATAGACTCAGCAACCAGAGACATCCAAAGAGATTACCAAAGCCAAAAAGAAATAAAATATATCTAACAAAGCACCACCCATTGCTTACCTGATTCCATATCACCTTGCGCTAGCTCCACTAAACCTTTGACGGCTTTTGATCGTGCATCAAAAATTTTATAATTGTATTCATCACCAGTCTGAGGGCCGTCCTTATCCAACAAGTTCAAGCATTTATCTGCAAGCACCGACGAAGTATCATCCTACATAAGAAAAACCAAAAATAAAAATCACGAGAAATTATAAGAGTTTATCTTAGTAAGATTCTGATGAGGACATACATGGAAGGGATTAATTTGCTTAATATCAATGGTGTTGGTGCTAGGATGGACGATGGAGATGAGGACGCTGCACTTAACGCTCTAGGGTGCTGTGATGAAAAACTTCTAACTGTAGGTGGTGTGGGATTGTTTGAATCTGAGAGCTCAGACAATGTATGTGAGAGGACACAAGCTGAAGAGGTTATTCCCTTGAACTTTCATGAAGGAAATGAAGCAGTGCAATCTGCTACACCGAATTCTCCATATACTGAAGCGATTAATGTGAATTCAACCAGTGGGGATATTTTGCACAACTCCCAGGAACTGATGAATATTATGGGTCTGAAACTTGTTGATTCATTGGGGAATGATGTAGTTCTACCGTTGACGCCTAAGGTGTATTCTAGGAGGAAGAGGAATTGGGAGAAAGAGCTTCGAAATCTCCATTCCAATGTTAACTATGATAGAGGTGGCCCAGATGGTGGCCGGGTATCGAGTCGGTTTAAATGAAGATTTCGAGTTGGAATGTAAATGGACTCGGGATGCCGTCAAAGAGGGATTTGATAAAGTTGATCATTCATAAAGCCTCCCCTGATGTGATTCTTCTGCAGGAGACTAAGATGGAGGAAATAGATTCTTTTCTGGTGAGAACTATTTGGGATACTCATATGAAGGATTGGGTTACTTTGCCTTCGGTGGGATCGTCTGGAGGTATTTTGATAATGTGGGATACCAGATTCGCCACTAGAAGGGAGGTTGTTCTAGGGTCTTTCTCAATTTCTGTTAATTTGGAAATTAGGGGAAGGGGATGTTGGTGGTTGTCGTCAGTTTATGGACCATGTGCAGCACAAGACCGCACTCCCTTCATTGAGGAATTGTGTGATTTAGCTGGTCTTTGCTCCCCAAGGTGGCTAATAGGAGGAGACTTCAATGTGGTACGCAATAGTGGAGAAAGGGATGGCCAACCTGGTAGTTTGGCATATATGAGAAGTTTTGACGAGTTCATCAGGAAGTGTGCACTTTGTGACCCGCCGTTAGCTAATGCGCAATACACTTGGTCTCGCCGCAATGCTTCTTCTAGATTGGATAGGTTCTTGTTTACTAATGAATTTGGGGACGAGTTTCCGTTGGTGGTACAGGAAGCTCTTCCACGACCATGTTCTGATCATTTTCCTATAGTCCTTCAACCCAGCCCAATTGAATGGGGTCCTACTCCATTTAGATTTGAGAACATGTGGACTTCACATCCAGATTTCCGAAGGAATGTGGCGGAGTGGTGGACAGAGTGTGAGATCGGTGGTTGGAAGAATTATTGTTTTATGCAGAAATTGAAGTATTTAAAAGAAAAGTTGAAACTTTGGAACAAGGAGGTTTTTGGTGATATAAAGATAAAGAAAGAGAGTGTTTTGAAGGAGATTGATGTTGTTGACAAACAGATTATTGCAGGGGATGAGAGTGAGGATCTTATTGGAAGGAGTATACAGCTGAAGAATTCGTTGGAAGACTTGATTCTAAAAGAGAAGCAAAGCCAGCACCAAAAAATGAAAATAAAGTGGGCTAGAGAAGGGGATGTGAATTCTAGATTATTTTTTAAAGTAGCTAACGGCCGGAGGAGGAGGGCTTTCATCAAGGAGCTTGAAGGTGATAGTGGGGAGATTTTGAATGATGTAGAGGCTATTTCACGTGAAGTTACACATTTTTTCAAAAACCTATTCGCGGAGGAGAATATAGAGAGGCCTACCATACGTGGCTTGGTTTGGGATCCTATAACTTCTACTTCGAGTATCTGGTTGGAGAGATCTTTTGAGGAAGATGAAATCAAGCGCGCTGTGTTTGGTATGGATAGAGACAAGGCTCCAGGTCCAGATGGCTTTACAATGGCATTTTTTCAGGATGGTTGGGAAGTAATAAAGGATGATCTGTTTGGGGTGTTTGCTGAGTTTCATGAGAATGGGGTAATTGGAAAAGGAATGAATTCCAATTTCATCACTATGGTCCCTAAGAAGGATAGATCAATCAGGGTTAGTGACTATCGCCCGATCAGTTTGGTGACTAGTGTATACAAGATTATTACGAAGGTACTCTCCAATAGAATTCGGGAGGTTTTGTCTTCTACAATCTCTATGTCTCAGAGTGCTTTTGTGGAGGAGAGGCAAATCTTGGATGCTACATTAATTGCAAACGAGGTTGTTGATGAGGTGACACGTAAAGGGTGTAAAGGCGTGGTGTTCAAATTGGACTTCGAAAAGGCATATGATAGAGTGAGTTGGAACTTTTTAGACTATGTGCTTCGTAACAAGGGGTTTGGAGATAAGTGGAGAAGGTGGATCAAGGGTTGTTTATCCAATGCTCATTTCTCGGTACTAATAAACGGATCACCTAGGGATTGGTTTACTACATCGAGAGGACTAAGACAGGGCGACCCTTTGTCTCCTTTTCTATTTACCTTGGTGGCAGACGTACTTAGTGGGATGCTTGAAAGGGGGGTGGAAGTGGGAGTAGTAGAAGGCTTTCGAGTTGGAAGAGACGATGTTCATGTTTCCCATCTACAATTCGCGGATGATACAATCTTATTCCTAGCCGATGATGCTCATAAGTTTCAAAATATACTGTCCATCTTACATGTTTTTGAAATTATATCCGGAATGAAGATTAACCTCTCCAAGTGTAGTCTTGCGGGTATTAATATCGATGATGTGTCTCTTCGAAGTTTGGCTTCACTGGCTCAGTGACAAGTACAAAATTGGCCACTTACTTATTTGGGTGTTCCTCTTGGAGGTAATCCACGTTCACAATCTTTTTGAGAGCCCGTAGTGTCGCGTGTTGCCAAGAGGCTAGATGGGTGGAAGCGAGTATATTTTTCACTAGGTGGTCGAATTACTTTGGTGAAAATCGTGTTTATCGAGCATTCCTTTGTATTTCCTTTCTCTTTTTAAGATTCCAGTGGGAGTTGCTAAAAAAATAGAGAAGTTGATGCGAGACTTTTTATGGTCGGGGATTGATGGGAAAAAGAAAGATCATCTTGTTAGGTGGGATCAAGTTTGTAGACCAAAGGAGGAGGGTGGTCTAGGTATTGGAAGGTTGACTTTGAAGAACGTTGCTCTTGTGGGGAAGTGGTTATGGCGCTTCCCATTGGAGC
>ONZK01002104.1:59722-83561 GCA_900322385.1 Pharnaceum exiguum | reverse complement strand
GGGGGGGGGGGGCTCGGGCTCGGGTAGGAGAGAGATTGGGGTGCGGTGTTTCCCTCTTTTTTTAAAGGGAGAAATTGCTGTTTACTATGTTGTAGGTACTGGGTAGTACTATTTAAGTCTAACATAGTACTACAAAACCAGAGTATTTGGTTGTATTTTACGACTATTATTATTGTGTAAAAGGCCGTATCTCGCAAACAAATTAGGTAGTTTCAAGTAACGTTCACTATTGTTATTTTTTGGCTGGCATATTGCTAGTCAAGGTTATGCAATGACTCGTAATGTAATGCCTTCTACTATTCATTCGGGTATGTGCTGAACGCCTGAACTGACTGGATATTGATACAGGTCGGAGCGGCATTGTCCATGGTTTATATCTCTGGAGCGCCAGTGATGTTTGTCGGATGTGGGCAGTCGTACACTGACTTGAAGAAGCTAAATGTGAAGTCAATTGTCAAGACACTGCTTAAGTGAGTCTTCTAGGACAAATGGAGATGCTAGACAGTTAGAATAAAGAAATGATACTTATCTTGTGTTTCCTATTTGAACAGATGTTGATTTCTTTATGTTTTCTGTCTAGTGTCCTGCGAACTTCCGAAACTTAGAACTCTCTGGAGTTGTGATCTTGTTTGTGGACTATGAATACCCTTGTGTTTGAACTTTGAAAGGCGGCTTTCCCAGATTTTATGATCCGCTTGAGCTTCCCAATTTATCTTTATTACTTGACTATAGCCATCATTTTGGAGATTGTTAGGGTGACCCGGTGGGTCTCTAAACCGTTAGTACATCTTAGCCCTTCTCTCTCTTCAACTAACAAAATAGCCTTATCAAATTTATGAAAGAGATGGACGCAAAAAATAGTGGGTTAGCCAACGGGAGTGTCACCTAAGTTCCCAACATTTTAAGGGAAGTAGTTTAACTGATTGGCTGATTGCTTAAATGATCACTATATATATCATGTTTAATTGTACTAGGAATGCGAAAGTATTTATGAGTTTACAACTAGTATTTGTACCAAATTTAAGTTAAACACTCGAAGGCTGGAAGTCTGGAACAAGATACCAACCGCAAGGGGTACTTTACATACAAATTTAAACAGATTTCAGTCATGTTGAACGTAAAAGTACGTTATACCACAATTTGCAACACTCAAGTAGGCCGAAACTTCAGAAAGAAAGTGGTCTACCGAATTGACAATGGGGACTCAATTTGATGCCTCTTCCTACTAGTTACCTTTTTGTTTTGAGTTGAACAATTTTAAGTTATATTACAAGCAATCAGTATATTGAGCTGATGCTTATGAGTTTAAGATGATTAAATCAAATGCTGCTAAACTATGAAACTTTCATTGCCTAAAAGCCCTTTCTATGAGACCTGAACTTATTGAACCGTACAAATTTGTAACAGCACTACCTGTCTCACCAAGTGCCCATTCTCTTCAGAATCTCATCTCTGACACTTCACAGTTAAGCAACTTTCACCCGAGACTGTATGGAGATAATACCTTGACTGAGATTGTATGGAGTCGCGGAGATAAGCCCCTCCGCAAACGGGCGGTTAAGAATCAAAACTAAGCTCATCTGAAGGGGAAACTCCCGAATTCAATGCTCTTTGAGTGAACTGAAACTAGCAAAATTAAGTCCTGGAGAACAAATTCCAGTCATTAATTTAGTTTGACATATAATTAGTTCGGTTCAAGAATTTGCAATTCAATTCACTATAATATTATTAACAACAACAACAACATCGCAGCCTAATCCCATCTGAGATGATGTACTGAGGGATTCACTATAATATTATTAAACTGTTCTCATATCAGGAATATTCCGTTCACTTCAGAGTTCCCTTTACATATTACAAAGACATACCCTATACATATTAGTATTTACATAGACCTGGCAAACATATTGGTCATTCGGGGTTTGGCTTTTTGATAGATTTATTTATTACCGTCTCCAATTTCTGAATAGGAAAGAAGGGAGGGCTGGTAGGGAAGCTTTGGATATGTGAAGCTGCAAAAAGAAATGAAAATTGAATATGTACTTAATATTATATCATAATCAATCTGTAGCCCATCATGTCTGTTTTCTATAACCATATGTGCACTATTGTTTGCCTCCGGTTCCTCACCTTCTCATTTGTCCATGTGAAGTATCTGCTAAACACTTCTACAAAACATGTCACAAAATTGTTGATTTGATCAGATATAAAGAATGTCCTATACATCTGCCCTCTTTCTCAGTTTGCACCAGAGACCGTTCTTGGTATGAATTGTTGCTCCTGTTACAATTTGCACAGAATCAGGAGAGCCTTTTAGCGCAACATCAAATTTTTGAAGCATCATCGCCAATCCAATCGTAGATTCCATAAGAGCAAACTGGTCTCCCACACACTTTCTTGGTCCACCACCAAACGGCAAGAAGGCAAAATCTGATATAACCTGATGTTTGCAACAGGGAAGGGCTTCATGTTCAGCACAGAGTACAAAGTTGAATTAGCATGTTTAAAACTATCGAAGGGAGGTAGATCACCTCATTAGGATACATAGCTCCAGGACTTCGAGATGGATCGAAGCCAGCCCACTCTTCTATGCCTTCGTTAGTCTTTTTGACCAAGAACCTTTCTGGTTCAAATTCATGAGGCTTGTCCCAGAAATATGGTGATCTGTGGAGATTATACACCTAGAAGAATCACAGTTAATCTTTGAAAGTGAATCAAAGGTACTTTAGTAAATACATTTATAGGCTTAAAACCATGAGTCTTAGTTTAGTTTGGGTTTGCATTATTCCCAACATAAAAATCCTCCGTATCTGAAACATGGACAACTTAACCAGTCAAAATCAATCATCTCTAGTGACTGATAATGAAATTAACGCAGTACAGGACAAATTTACTAAGTCAATTCATTTTTGCACACAAAGAAGGGCCAGCTTAATAGTTGTGTCAGATTTCCAGAACAAATTAATTGCTTGTTAAAACTACATAGGAAGACTGAATCCTGTTATTTTCGTAGTAAACGTTTGACAGCCACTTATCTCACAAGGGTTTCTATCAGAAAAGAGAACATGCTAGAATGAATATCTTTTTGTCTTCTTTTTTTAAAGTTTTCTAGCTTCTTGACATCTGCTCCAAATGAGACCCAAACAAGCACAAAAGTACTAAGATGAAGAGAATTCATTCTTAGCAAAAAAAAAAAAGAAGAAAAAACTACATTAATCTTTGAAGTATGTTTTCTTTGTGACCAATTTTGTTCAGCAACCCTTGTTCTTTGGAAAAGGATCTCAGTTTTATAAAAAAGTACGAACATGTTCAAAAGCAAAGTGTTTTGGCTTCACCCTCCAATTTCCCAACTTTACAATGACTTGAGAAAAGCCCTTTATGATGTTCTAATTATATGTGTTCTCCATCTCTCTACTCAAAGAAACATACTGGTAACATTTTACTTGCAGTAACATATGCTGAAAGGGAACTCAAAGAAGAATAGGTATCATTCAGCAGTAATGAACATTTTTTTATTAATTCCAATTCAGAGCATTGTCACATAGATACGTACTGGTAAAGCATTTAAGCTCGTCATATTAACAAAAGGTCTGGATTGTGGCATCTCTTGAAGGGTTTTTTTATGGCAACTTATAAAAACTTTGAAATAACATATGTTCTAAATTAGTACCCTCACTTACAGAAACAAAGACATCAGTCCCGGTGGGAATTTGGTATCCATCTTTTTGGCCCTTGTAGCCGCCTGGGGAAAAAAGTCAATAAAGTTATGAGAAAGAGTCACAAAGAGTTGACCAGATTCCAACTCCTTGATAGTAAATATGAGCACGGAAGGTAATGTGGGAGATGTAAAAAGAAAAGTGAAGAACCAGTAAGACAACCTACACAGTGGTAGAGCTTAGTTGTGTGATTGTGTCCAGCTGGGACCTAGGGCACCACCCACCCCACTACCCCCCTATTTACGACATGAAGATTAGGAAAGAATGCACTTTACGGGACATCTCCCCCCATTCCCACAAACAAGAGAAATGAACTTTCACTGTGTTTTCCGTTTGACTGCTTGTACCACTGTTAACTTCCTAATTCCTTCAATCTGTTTTCCTAATAAAGAGAAGGGAAGAAGCAAAGAACCAGTGAGAAAATAAACTTGTGGTGCAGCCTTTTTTAAGTGGAGCTCCCAGAAGTCAATACATCAATGCAGATTATGCCTCCAACGCCTGTTTCGGAAGCAGACTCTCTAAAAGGTTGTGTGCATCTTGACCCACCTGACCCAGTGAATTGCAGTTACAATGGGTTGACAATGTCGCTATTGTTTGTTATATGTTGCAGGCATGTACTCAAAAAAGAGGAAGTTCTTTCTTTTCAAAAATTCATTAAAGGCTTTCTTTCTGGGTCAGCTGCCAAACAGATAGGTTTTTTCTCATTTCTAAGAATTCAATTCAGGTTCCCTTGACAAAAAAAAATGGACAAAAGTGTCTTTCGTTTTGAAATCGAATTCCAGCGGAAGTTTTTGGTTGCAATTGCATTTGACGCCGATTGGATCTCTATAACCTAGCCCGCAAGTTGCTAAGTCAATGGTAGAGTCTTCCGCTTTTCAGTGCGGCTAGGATCCTTTCCATATTGGGATGAAGCAAGATATCGTAATCAAAAATATTTGGCATATCATGTCCAACCATGCGGCATAGACAAGTCAATTTAAGAAGTGCGTAGCCTCATGTCGTTAGGGTACACATAGCACGGGAGGTTATAAACCATGTCAACAATCTTTTACTGCAGTTGCGATTCACAAACCCAATTACCTGGTAATATATCTGGTTTCAGAGCTCGTCTTATAAGCAAAGGGGGCTGAGGATACAAACGGAGAGACTCCACAACAATTAGTCTGATGTACCTGAAATTGAGGAGCCAGGATCCTATCAGTTTAGGATAAGCTAAAACAACTAATTACAAGCGTGTGGTCCAAGCTCAATTAAAAGGCCATGTCAGACAACCCATGAGATTTGCACAACGACATTCATTGTTCTCATGATATGATCCACATAAATTACTGAAGATTGATTAAAAAAATCAATCTAAATAGAGTTTGCTTGTTATGCATATACAGTAAAGCCGTATACAGAAGGCATTGGGAAGTACTTGCAAAGAAGGAAACATTTCATGAAAGGATAAGAATATACTCTAATTTCTTAAGGGACTCAAAGGTAACTCTTCCCCGCCCTATCACTGCATCAATTTCTTCTTGAGCCTTCTTCATTTTGGTTGGATTCTATCGCAAAATTTAAATAATAAGAAAAAAGGATGAGCAAAAATAGCAGGGCTGAATTGTTCCTAGAAAAACTCGCATTGGGAAGATTTAGCATACCTGAGCAAGAAGGAAAACTGCCCAAGTAAGAACAGCTGCAGTTGTTTCATGACCGGCAATCAGCATTGTCATCAAGTCATCTCTTAGCTGTAAAAGACAACTAGAGAAATATATCATCCTAGATTGTGAACAAATACAAGCCATTAAATTTGTTACCGATCAGATATACAGATTTCTTCAAGTGAATGTCGTGAGCTTCTGAAATAATTACTCTAGTCACATGATGTTAGATGATCTCAAACGTACGAGAGATTCTATGCAATCAGAACACTACAGTGGTATGTGAAACAATAATCATTCTTGTAAGGGGACTATACATGGCATATTTAACCAGCAAGCATTAAGAAAAGTATGCAAAACAGACTAACCTGGCGATCATCAACATCAGCGCCTCGCATGTCAACAAAAAAGCGCAACAGACTGGCATCCTGCAAATCACAATTTGAAGATGAAAATCAATATTGACACAAGGTCAAATCCAAAGCCATTTGCAGCTTGATGGATAGAAAGTGCATGAAAGCTTGCTCTAATAGAAGTATTTGTAAACAAGCTAATAGCCTAATAAACTTCAACTAACCTTAAGATTTGAGTAATCCCTTTGCTGCAGTTTCTCAACGTCTGCCTCCTGCCAAGTTAAGCAATCACATTTTTAAGAGCTCAATCTCGAAGGTAGATACAGTACGAAGTAAGTAGAACAAGTATTAAGATCGGTATATTTTTTACAAAATGAGACGTAGAACAAATCAATGTAATACATATATTCCTTTTGCAGAGAAGAACGGAGTTTATTGTTCTAACATTGGAGTTAGACATATTACTGTTTGCAGGTGAAACAAATGAAGTCTGGAACAAGGACAAGCAGGAGAGAAAGATAACAACAAGGAGTCGAGATTGTTTACAACTTCCTACCTCCCTAGTTTCCTTAGCATTTCGGATCAGTCCATCAAGACAATCATTGATGACCTTAAGGTCATTCTGGAACTTCCGCTGCCTGGGAACTATCCATCTGGCAAAAGGAAGCTTCCAGTATGGGATGTAAAAAGTTGACCTATGCTCTGCTTCAAAAAGAGTACCATAGACAGCCTGAAAAAATTGGTGCTAAGGTTAAGAGATTGAAGACTATAGAGTCAAACCATCCACGAGAAAACAAAACAAGAGCTTTTTTTATTTTTTGATGAACCATAGGACAATCTTGATTACTACTAAAAGCTCAGAAATTTGTCACACTTGAATATCAGACAAATTAGACAACTGAAATAATGAATCAATAAGAAAAGAGAACCAAAAAAGGTTGCTCATCACTGCGCTACGCAACAGTTGAAAGTTAATATTGAAAAATGAGAACCTTAGGAGACTATAATAAAGCAGGCAGTTGACAGAACCAAACAATATGGCCAAAAATGTTACTAATAGCTATGCCTGTCACAGTTGGAAATCAAGATTGACATAAGAAACTGGGGAAAGCGCACTAAATCTACTGATCAATCACACATTAGTACATCACCTTTTCGATGAGTTAAGCAAGTGGCGTATAAACAGGAGATAAAAGCTGAACAAAAAAAAAGAGCTCAGTTGTACCTTTATAACAGGAGACTCTTTTGTAATTGAACCAAAGTCATAGTTAAAGACACCCAGGCCAATTATATCAAGTGCCAGACTAGAAAATTCTGCTTCAAGATCCAGTTCAATAGTATCATTGTCGCGTTGATCTTCAATAAGTTTCTCGAATTTTAATATAGTTCTTTCAGCGCAGCTATTGAAAACCTTAACCATCGCCTCCAGATATAAGGCATGAAACCCAGGAGCAATAACTGCAGTAAATTCAGTAAAAATTCAGATCCCATTCATAGAGCTAGAAGATCATGACATGGCAATTCCAACAAAATTGAACAAAGATACCTGACACTATGTCATGATAATAAGAGATAGCTAGAATCAGTCGTAAAAGTAGTAAATCGTTAAAAGCATATTTTTCATTCTTGCCCAAAACATTAACCCTCTTCACTGACTCTTAGTATATAGTCAAGGATAAGTGTCACTAAGTTACACATAATTCTTTAGTTTTTGGCTTTTCCTTGATATTCATTTTTTATTTCCTTAACATATAAACAAACTATGACACAACAAAACTAATGAGTATTTTGACACTTTGGGGGATAGAAAATATTTGCTTCCTATAAAAAAAACATGGCAGATACATATCATGCCACTACGACTCGCAAAATCTAATAGGTTTGTAGACATCTTATTATCATATATTCATAGGCTCATATTCAGCTCCAATGTAGATCAAGTGCATAAAATTCTCTTTGTAAAGGGTATGCAAGGTATGGTCCTTGTACTACATCAATGTGTTGTTCCTCAGTAATAAAAACCTTAACATTTTCAAATGAATAAAAATCCTACTTAGGTGTCCTCAAAAGTTGCAACTACATGTCCACCTCAAAGGAAAGTCAGATTTTGGTAGTAGCAAATATGCCACCCACTTCAAAAATAAAAGATAAAAAGAAGAGAGAGAAGAAAATAGTGCACTAAATGAGACCTTAGAAGCCTTTATGTAGCATCCCTTAGTCTTGGAAAAAACTTGTCTGACGAGGGTCGTTGACCCACCCATTATGCCGTCCCTCTAACCATTAATCCCTACAATTTGTTAGGTGAAGAGGGAGATGCCTAGAATACAGTTCGCTCTAGTATTCTCCTCAATCTTTCTCTACACCCCATTGTTTAGAACACTTTCAACACACAGTTGCAAAAGATTACAATTCCTCGTCGATGGGAATTGCACCCAAGTTAGCATTTATCGTGATGTACACCAATTGAGATCAAATTATTCTCGCCATATTCTTCTAAAGTAACACAAATAAACTAAACAAGTTTTCACTCCTTTTTTATTTCAGTTAAGCGTAACAACTGATGCGATTAGGCTGGCATTGTTGTAATGAACAGTGTTGTACTTTCAAACAGAGCCAAATAACGAAAAATAAGTTTCGAGAAGATGTATGTATAATGTGGATGTGCAGGCAGAGATAAGTTGAGAAATGAGATAAATATTTATTCCACCAATTAAGGATGGAGTACGGGAGGCTAGCCTAAGCGAATTTGAGTGTTTTCAATACATGAGACTACCTAAAGCTCCATTCAAGAGGTCACAGAATGGAAAAAATATGAAAATGCATAAACACTAACAAAGCAAACGCCATTGAATTTAAAAGTGATTTGAAGAGGACATGACTCTTAATTGACTTGCATGGTATAGTCATTGGCATAAGTAAATGAAAGTAGAGAATTATTTACATAACCTACATAGAGCTACACATGAAGGCGTGTGTGTGTGTTAGTGTTCTTTTCCTCTTTGTTTTCTCTATTTACTATACACCCTTTATTATCAAATAATGCTCTGTACCATCATTCAACACATCAACAAAACTCCACTAAGACCTTCCAAATCTATCTTCCTTTCCTCTAACTAACAACCTACTATTTCTCTTTCATCATTCTATTTTGCTTTGACCCTTCTTTGTTCATCTCGATACCAACGGCTCCACAGTATTCACACTACTTGACCCACAAATAACTAGAACTAAGGCTGTAGCAATCTTGGACTTGGTAGCCCTGGTGGAAAACTCACGTGACCAATCCATCTCAACTTTTTAAAAGGGCAAGGAGCGCATCTTAAACTTGGAACATCAGTGCTCCACTAATTACGCGCCACCCTTCACTCAGAAGTTTAATCAGAGGAATTTCAAGAGTCACATGTTGTACATATCATAGAAATCATAGGTGGGTGAAGGTGACTACCAATATTCCAAGTTCTTAATTGATAAGTGAAAAAAAAAAAAACTAGCATACTACTATAATCTGCTAATAACTACTACTAACTTCATATAATCTGCTAATAACTTCTAACCATCATCCCCTGGCTCTATCAACTAGAAAGCCCCCAAAACCACATTGTTGTGGTGCAAATCTAGACCACCACCCTCTTCTATAACGAGCACTCTTCCCGGGGACCAAGTCGATTTCTTCTATGCAACTATCTCCATATATATAGCCTCTTAAAAACTAACCTTATTTGAACTAGGACTAGAAAAATATATTCACTACACTAATATTATAGTTTCCTGATACCACTCCAAGTCTCCAATTACTTCTCAAACTCACACCACATTCTTTTTTGCCTAGCCGTTTATACGGCAACACTAGCTTCTTCTTTTTGTTTCTTTTTCTCTTCATGCTTCGGTACCACAATTCTTCAACATAATTATCCACTAATGTGGCCCAAATATCCATCATTCTTCGTTTAAGTTTCCTTCTATTTTTATTTGTGCAACTATACTAACACTTATAAGTTGAGTTTAAGGTTATAGTATAAGATTCAGCTAAGCTGCAAAACAAATAGGGCTAAACTTCAACCCATCTCGATCCTACATCGATCTCATATAACCGCAAGGGTATTGAACTAGTTCAGTTTCTAAGCTTCTAGCCAGACTAATGAAATAATCACTTGAATTTGTGACAGCTTCATTAGTAGGTTAACCAGACAGAAAAGAGTGAATATACAAAACTATTAGTGTAGTCATGCGGGAACACAAAAGGACATGATGGCTTGCCTCTTCTCCGCGGCTTCCATGTGTCAAGGTCGGCAGGTATAAGTCCTTTACCCATTATAGGTTCTAGAATCTCTGCAAGCACTCCCTAGAAGGATGCATCCAAGTTAAAGTAACAACAGTGAGAAGAAGTTTAGAGGCCTGAACACTACTACTAAAATAAAGTCAGAGAATCGAAAATAATATAAATAAGAGCATTTCACCAAAATAAACAGATGCTAGAATAGCAACAATTAGAAATGATTTTCAACCCAGCCCAAAGAGATAGGGATGTATTATTTAACACTCACTTCAACTGAACAAACCCAAACCATTTTAAAAAAAATGCTACCTTTTATGCAGATATAATCGGAAAAAATGTTTACAATGTCAAACACGAAAGTGCCACAGTTACTGTTATGCTTGAATTTCAATTTCACAAGAACGAAGCAAAGAGACACAAGAGTATACCTTATCATATGAAAATGCATTTTCCTTGAGTATATGTTTGGCCACAATAGGGTCTGACACCACAACAAATGCTTTTGGCCCAAAAGCAAGTTTGTATACAGATCCATGCTGCAAAAACAAATTACACAGGGGAGATATAAAAAAAAAAAGAAAAAAGATGAGAGGACTAGTTTGGACGATTCAACATTGACTGTGGACTAACTTATTAAACAAAAATCAACAATCAAAGCACTTCTTTTTTCCTCCCCTTTAAGATATTCTCTTTAAGATTATTGAGAACCTTACACTTTCTGGCTTGATGTTTATGAACATAGTGAAACTTTGTAAAAGGGTCTGACAACTTCTTCCTTCCATTTTTTTTAAAGGTACACATTTAAGGTGAAATTATCAATGGACAAAAGTCTAAGCTAATGTGAAACTCTTCTTCTTCTCCAAAGCCTTAGTCCCAAATGTATTTGGGGTCTGCTAGCAGGGACCAATGGAACACGCACTCACACAGACATCCCCACTCCAGAGAGATGCAACTAGGTTTGATGCGCTTGCTGTCACCAGCCTACCATACAACTCTCCTCCTTTATCCGGTCTCAGCCTACGACATAACTCTCCTCCTTTATCCGGGCTTGAGACCAGCAATGAACATTATAAACACAAGTTTATAACACAAGAGGAGTTCTAATGTGAACTCAACAGCAGCAGCAGCAGCAACAACAACAACAACGTCAACCGGGTGTAATCTCCATTCAATGGGGGTTCTCGCATTCAGGATGTATGCAACCTTCCGCCGGTTGAAGTAAACAGGAGGCTGTTTCCGAGATTGGCCTTAAATGCATTGTGTGCAATGAAGTATTGACTTTCTTTAACTTCACCAAAAATAAGAAGTATTGGAGGTCTTTTAGCCATTTTTCTGAAAGATGGAGATAATTCTTTCAACTTAATCGGCAATGGACGATCTAATGTGAAACTATTCTCAGCCCCACGGAGATGTGATATAAGAGTGAGATTCATCCCAAAACCAATTGGCAATGGGTGGAGGGCACACTCACTTAAAAACATTTCTAAGCCTCTGCATACAACCAATGTGGGACAACTAGTCACCACAACACACACACACTTTAACAGAAACTCTATTAATTAACTCAAAAACTAAACATTAGCTCGTGTCTTCTAATTTGTTGATTTTTAAATAGCAAAATACACGCACATGATCACATAAAAGACAAGCAACAAGGGAAAGTAACTAAGTACCTCCAAGAACCAATCATAGAGTGACAAGAAAAGAGGACGACCGAACAAGTCCGTGACAGCCCCTTCAGCAGTAGGCATGGACCCAAGGTTTCCTCCACTTAGTAAATTCGTCAACAGGTTGCTTGCATTGTCCAATATGTTCCTTGGTTTCTCAGTACTTGTTGATTTGCACCTACAAATGCAGAACAAAAAAGTATTAAACCAAAAAGTATTAGAGCGAAAAGGAAAAGATATTTAAGAGAATTACGTTATACGACGTTGTTGTTGTCTGGAGCGAGAACTTGCCCCTGCCGGGGAGAGAAAGGACAGCGGCTTTGATGATGAGAAATGGTAAGATTGGAGCACAGAGTTAGTTGTAGCAGAACTTGTACAAATAGTAGTAGTAGCCATTATTCTGCTTACAAGGAGAAAGGGTGTTGTGAGTGTAAATTTAAAGTACTGTATTTACTATGACATGGTAGGTAGAAATTTATTTATTATATGGAAAAGGGAAGAGATCGATATCTAAGTGGGTTTTTACGGAAATGAATTAAGCAGACATGATTTTGTTCTAACTCCAGAGATAGGCTGAGTGAACCGTTGGGGTTGGGAGGGAAGATGGGGAAATGCTGAGTTGGGGTAAGTTGTGAGTGGACACTAGCAAGCATTAGCAAGTTCGGTTTAGTGGTGATGTAATGCACATTGTTATGTCGCATTGACGGTATGGCACACACGGTGAACTGATCTTGTAACACGTGTGAGGTGTGACACATCATATTTAATAGAAAAATTTGTGTAAACCGTTTATATTTGAAACGAAACTGTATCATTAATAACCATTAGAGGATCGTTAATGACAAGATGACAACCGGGGGTTGTCAATTAACCTTTTTCAGTCATTAATTATCCTATTTCATATGGGTTCATATAAAAAAAATTGAATTTTAAATATGAAGTTGATTTATTCTTTGATTGATTTTGAAGATATAATTATTTATCTTTTCATTACACTCACAACCAGTCCAAATTCAACAAGTCTTTGGTACACCGGTTGTACCGGTACACCTTATGGATTTATAACTAATTATAAAGGGACTGACTAGTGGCATTAAAAATGTGACTAATGATATATGTTGTAATACTAGTTATAAATCCACAAGGTTTACCCGTATACCCGGTGTACCTCAGAATTGGAGGTCCAAATTAGTCAACAATCTTTTCCAACGAGTTACAACCTTGAGTTTACTAGAGCTGGCCAATGGGTTGAGTTAGCTCATATTCGATTCGGCTTAAATTGGTTTTGACTCGTATTAACTCGCCCCGTTAGTTAACTCGATTCAAACTCGACTCGCCTGAGTTGAGGTTTCTTGAATCGCCGAATCGCCTCGACTCGATTCGTCTACTAACTCAACTTGACTCGTCATTGAATTCGTGCTTTTACTATGAATAGGATAAATAGAGTATTAAAACAATGTGATAGTGTATAAAAGTAGATGAAAAAGAAAATAATTGTGTGTATATAAAACAAGTAAATATAACAAAAATAAAATAAAATTATCGTGAAGTGAATACCATGAAACCGTGAAACTAATACATATTACTTTATTAATTGAACATTAGTTGATATGAATTTATTAATTGAACATTAGTTGATATGATTCAAACTCGCCGCCACTAAACCCGACTCAAACTCAACCGGTCCTAAAAGCATGTGAGACGGATATGATTTAAACACTCCTATGATTCGCCCCTTTGGTTTAATGCCTATGAAGTTGAAAGAATTATCTCCATCTTTCAGCTTTAGGTGATTATGGACTATAGCAAAATGGCTAAGAAAACCTTCCAATACTTCAAATTCGGTGAAGTTGTTGGAACTCAATACTTCAATGCAGCAATGCATCTAGGTCTCGGAAATAACCTCTCTGTTATCTTAAACAAGGATAAGGTTGCGTACATCCGACCCTGTGTACCCCCATTGAATGGGATTTACACTCGGTTGTTGTTGTTGTTGTTGTTGTTGTTGTTGTTGTTGTTGTTGTTGTTGTTGTTGTACTCCTATGATTCACCCTGTGCTCAGCTCGACTCGCCCGACAATGAGTCGATCTTGAGTCACCCTTTTTACGACTCGCCTCGTTTATAACTCACCCCAGCTAGACTCGGCTCAACCAGCCCCATGGCTAGGTCTAGTGTTTACTATCCACTCTATGAATGGACCTATCCCACAACGCTTCTAAGATGCACCCGGTGTACGGGTGCACCTAGTGCCACATCATCATTTTTTTTAAGAGAAAATTGTACGGAACTACCTAATGAAACATGACTTTTGTACAAAACTAACTAATGAAAACTTTTTTGTATGGAACTATCTAATGATGTTGTCAATTTGGTCAAACACTACCAAATCACATGATTTCCGAAAATACCCTTACTAAACCCATGTGCCCCTCACATGACCCATATTTGCTCCCAACATCAACTCATCGCGGTTAGAAGTGAATGGGATCACATCATATTGCACTCAAATTAGCAACTATTCGAAATTCAAGTTTTGTACAGTGAAATTATCCTTTTGGCAAACATTGATGTGATTCTAGGAAATGTAATGATATTGGTACAAAATTAATTATTTTTCTTAGAAGTTAATTTAACCGGAAATGGTCAAATTTAATGAGCAAGTCTATTGTTAAGCACCAATCAGGCGTTCGGTAGTTTTCAGTTTTTTATTTTTAAATATTTTCAACTTGGTGATAATGGAGTTATTTTTGAAATTAAAACATTTGGCATGGTATATCCTGCTATGATTTTCAAAACTGACAACATAAATTTGAAAACCACTTTTTCTGATTTTCAGAAACTAGTTTTTAGTTTTGAAGAAAAATGAAAACTGAAAACGATCCCAAAACAACACCTATAAAATTTTTCAATCTCAAATGTCTAACAATCATTCAACATATTATTGTTGCAAGTGAATATATATTTTTTCTAAAAAAAAAACTTTACTATGCCCTCCATGCTCCATAGAAACACAACTTAAAGGTTAAAATGGACATTTAACATTAAAGATTTTAAATAGATATGACAAGTCGTTTATTTTAACGGTCATATCGAGAACTTGACAGTAGACTGTAAAAATACCAAACTGATGGTAACGAAACAAAACCTCATGTATCAAAAAATATATAGAATAGTACATTTATCTAAACGTAAAGTATGCTATAAATCGGGTAACAAAAAGATAAAATTTTCAAAAATAAAACATAATACTAGTACGAGACTGCAAGTGCTGAAGTGGAGTTAACCATACGGAGTATACGTATGTCAACTGTCAAGCAGTAAAATGTTTGACAAATGACATACTCTTACACGACTGAGAGTAACTCCATTCAGTGGTTTGTTTTTTTTTTTTTTTTGTAAGTCAATGTTCAACCATGATGAAAATGGAATTGGTCCCAACTCCCCCAAGAGCCAAGAGGATGCCTTTCCTCCTCCAATCCTTCACGTACATTCATGATTCACCCCCTTTTTCCATCCCATTTCACACTCCACATCAGTAACTTTCAATGCTGACTAGTACCACGTGCTGTATACCATCGGAAACTTCAAATCAACAAAGACATTTTATTTTATTTTTGGTGAAAAACAAAGACATTGCAACAGTACACCTTGAATTAATGGTCGGTCAAACCTAGTTTAGGACAACTTTTAGCTTTTACTGAGGGAGAGTGTCAGAATGACCTAACAAAATCCCGAAATAGCACAATCTCAAATCTTTTTAATCTAGCAAAGTAATTCAAAGAGATAAAAACATAAATTTTATGTAACGACCCGAATATTCAACCAATCTTTTTCCCTTAAAGAGTTTGGTGGACCTAATGGTGGCAAAATTGCTTCGCTCATGTTAGGTTGTTAACCCAACTCGAATAACCCGAACCGAAGCTGTTTTAATTGTCTTTTTTTTTTGAATTTTACACTCATAATAAAATTTAAACATTTGTAGCATATTTTAATTAGGAGAAATTTTAATTGTTTAGTTGTATTGAACAACTTATATTGTCGTACTCGAAAAAAAATATGCGAAAAAGATATCACTAACTCGAATGGTATCAAACCAACCTTAACCCGAATCGAAACTAACCCAACCCAAAACCGAACCTAACCCGAATTGATGAGATCCGATTTTAACCGTATCCGGGAAAACCCAAACCGAGCCGAATTGAACCGAGTTGACCGGTCAACGATCCTAACACGAACCGAATCGAAACCGATCGATCCGATAGGCAGTTTGCCACTTTGCCACCTCCACGCGGAGCTTAACTTTCTGCATCGTAAATTTGGTGTTTGACAATTACTATATATATTAAAAGAAAAAGTTATATTATTAATGTAATAATCAGAATTTGGACCATTATAATATTTTTTATGTTTATAATAAATTTACCACAATAATTTTAATTTTCTTCTCTTTCTTCCACTAAATAGTATATCTCATATATAATTCAGCGAAACCCAACATTGTAAAAACCCAATATAAATATGTGTAAATGATTATTATTCTTACAAATTATCTACTAATTATTATATGTCAGCACATTATTCTATCTTGAAAATATTAATGCAAAGTTATGAAAAAAAATAAAACTACCCACTTTGATCAATCATTTTTCTCATTTCGGGTACCAATTTCGGAAAATATTTTACATAAGGCAGATTATTGCTGCAAAGTTGTCATTTTGTGTGTTTTAATGTAAGTTTTTGTATTGTAACAATAATCATACTTTTTTTTGGTGTAACAATAATCATACATATTGAAAGGGAGACGCGACACAACCAACAATACTACATGGTCATTCAGAATCAGACCACAAAGCAACTAAACAACGTGCCTCATTCTCTCATTGACAACATACATATATCTTTTTAATAAAACTGTACATAAATCAGAGATTAAAGTGTACACCGTCACCTCTACTCTTCTAGCTTAACTTGTGTCTATAGAACTATATATTGGTCAAATCTTCTGTCCCCAGAATCACAGATCCCAAGGAAATCAAATTTAGGAAAAGTCAGCCACCAACCGCACCTTTTCTCATCTTTCTACACGCCTCTCTTTGTCGTTAAACAACCAACCAAAGAACAATCTTTTTCTTCACCGTAAACAATAAATTAAACAACGGACAACCAACTACTAAAACTGATAACCAGGATTCACATTGGCATTGCCATGGTTGCTAGTGCTTCGATTCTCATTTAACGTAGAGCTTCCACGCGTCCCTCCAAGAAACGCAGCATTATTGTTATTATTATTGACCATATAACTATTATGATCACCAATGTGCACCCCATGCAAATTACTACTAGGGTTACTAGTATTATTCTCTTGTGATAACGTCGTTGTTGTCAACCCATACTGATGTGCCTGTCCCAATGGCAGCTGCAGCCCGTAGCTAGGCACCATCGTGTTCCGAGCTTGTTGCATCCCTGCAGCGCCAATGATACCGAAGCCACCATGAGATGGCAATGACGTGAAAGCAGTGCTAGGGCCACCAGTGAATTGTTGCACCATGGCTCGGAAGTTGGTTGGGTCCGTGCTGAGAAGGGTTGTAGGCGTTCGTCTCGATGCACGGGTCCTTCTTCGGGATTGCTTTGTGACCCGACCCTCGGCACCCAAATGAGTCGGTGGGCTTGAGGTTGGGGTGATGGTAGCAGCAGTAGTGGTACTGGTGATCGCACTAGTTGAGATCACTGTGGCTTCTGGGCTTTGGCTTGGCTGCCAATAGAGTGTGTCGGGGGATGTCGAGGTCGTGGTCGAGGCAGGGGAAGGAGAAGAGGAGGTGTTGTTGTGGTGAAATTGGTGTAGCCATTCACTAGTATTAGTATTACCACTCGCCATGTTGAGATATGTAGGAAGGGAAATGAAAGAGAGAAAGGGTTGAATGATATGGGAAGGGTATTTATTGTAGGTGAACTCAGCCACAAAAGTGGTCAAAGTCAGCAATATTAGGTGATTTTGATAATGACACAAAGAAATGTAGAATGAGATTTAGGGTCGATATCTTTGGATCATGACGCATTTATTGATTTTCCATTTCTTGAATGATAAATGATAACACTCATTTTGTTTCACTGGCTATTTTCTTCCAATTTAGATTATGGCACAATTTTTAAAAACAAAAAAACTAGAGTGACAATATTAACTCTCATTTACAAGTGGGGATCGGAAGAGAAAGATGGTGTTAGTTTGGATTGTAACTAGCTAGGGAAAGTGGGGGCACAATGATAAAAGAGAAATTGGGACGAAGATTATGAGATGGACCGAGTATCCTACATAATCTTTTTTTGAATCAAATTATTTTTGATCTTTAATTTCGTCGGTTTGTATACTAATATGATTCATCCAATGTATTGTTTTAGTACCATTTAGATGATTTTTTTTATAGAAAATGTTCGCAATTTTTATGATTCATTTTTTGAAGATACAAATGCATTTATTTATATTTGTCGAGTAAGAGGAGGAAATATGAGAGGGCATGCACACAAACTTAAAATATACTTATAGGTAACCACATAAGAATTGAATTTCACCGACTACTATTTAAAGTCATGGCCTTCAAATTTAAGTGTCTTATTTGAAAGTTTTTATATGAGTTATATTATCTAACATTCATTACTTTAAATGGCTAGGATTTTGTTCCTGTAAAACAAAAGTGATCAAAATTCTTAACTTTATGTTAGTGGTTTCCACAATTTTCATACTTTCAAACCATCGTTTTTTTAAAGGGGAGAATAATGTTAAAGATTAGCAGCTCATCCTCCTTTCGAGAAAAACTCACATTTGATCATCTAAGAAAATATAATATATATAGCTTAGCCGATCAAGACATATCCCATATAATTGAGTCATTACTACCGTGGCCTAAACTCGCCATCCAATCACCCGGCCCGCCCTATTTCCTTCAATTCGCGTAAAAAATGCACCACATCCCACTCTAATATACGCTTATATTATTCACAAATATCCAAGACTAGACTTTCAAACAATCGTATCTTTGTCTTAAATTATTTTTTTTGAGATTGTTTAAAGATATTAGAGGCAACAATGATCCGAAAACCGGATTAGACAGCTAGCTTGTCCTATTGGTTTTTTTTTATTGCGTGATTTTTTTTATTACCCGCCTGGTTCAGTGATGTTTCGCTTTGACTACATCCAGACCCGACCCGGGTCGCATACCTGGCTGTGGTGAGTGAGTCTCCCAATGAGGGTATACGTATACGCTGAAACTCGAACTCGAGACTTTGTTTAAGCCGAATAGAGTTGCTTACCACTTCAACTAACCCCATATTGATTGGTAGCTCGTCCTAGTGGTTTAGTTGAGAACCGATTGGTGAATTGGTTTGGCAGTTATCGAAGCTCTTTGATAACATAGAACCCCGAAAAATGGGACCAATGCAATTTGACATGTATTTTGGCTGAATTTGACTTTTAATATAAAAAAAAGAAGCATTTGATTTATTTCAAGCTTACAAATTAGTATTTAGTAATGAGAAAAACCAAAAAAAAACCTCGAAGTAAATAAAAAGTGACAATTTACTTAATCATGTGAGATACAATGTTGAGAAGAAATTTGGCCAGGCGAAATGTGAGTATGTGACAGTAACGTGGAGCAGCAATTTCACATGCGTATTTTGCAATCTCTATTTGAGAAATTTTGGACCGTTAGAAGATGTTTTTGGAGTTCTTTAATGAGCAAAATCCATTTGCTTTTTCTTTTGATGGAAAAGCGAATTGTTGTTCTTGCGATTTTTTTTTGGGAAGAACCGTCTTCACTTATTAGCATTTTGTTATTTACTAGGTTTTCGTTAAGTAATCAAACAAATTGAAAAAGGAGCATAACCTTGAGACTTAAAAAAAAAAAAGTGGCCAATAATGATACTCTAAGGTTTTAGAGCTCCCCCTTGGGGAGGTGGATTCATATTACTACAAGTACCCTCATGGGGTTGTGTCATGGTAAAAGAACGAAACCATTCCCAATCAATAAGATTTCATATCACAATACTTCTCTCCCTAAACCATTCTAACATTACTTACAAGATCTATAATGACATATCTTAAGAGTACAACAATATAATGAAAGTTTACAAAGTACACGACCGTGTCAAAAACTCAAAATGGAGGAAGAATTTTCTCACACGAGTCATGATTATAGCCTAATAGAGTATGTAATAGTTGTTAGATTTGAATAATTCCACCTCTGTTGGCTCTATGAGGGTAGATTAGCTCTTCAACTATCAGTATAAGCTTTTAGTTATGACGATACTTCTAACATTAAAAATCAACTAACTAAAACCGTCAAATTGTCAAATCTCACCATGGCCAAATGAGCAGAATCTAAACCTGGCTTGCTTCAATTTGTGGAACCAAACGGGAACCAAATGTTTCGAAATAAAGAGACATCCCAGTAGATCGACCTAAGGCCTAAGGGTTATCTTCTACATACGATGCTTTTTCGATCAATGTCACATCATCTCATAAAGCACAACAAATTAATTCCCAATTAATTAATTTAAATAAGAAGCAAATAACAAGCCACATGACTTGCATGAGGTGTCACGTGGGAGGACTTGATCATCAGGATAAAGAGGACGTATGTAAATGGGTTTCCAGAAGGTCTCAGGTCTCCCTTGTAGGATGGTTCCCCGAAGGTATGCAACTATGCATAGCACATGATGAAGTCACTCCCTCTCATCACTTACGTAATCCCCCCGCAGTATTGGTAGGTGAACTTCTACGTAGTAGTACGAGTAATAAACTGAAGTTCTTTGTATCTTGCTGTTGTTTTTTACAGAAGGTATATATATACTTAGAGAGGACATATTCAGACGGTCAGAGCTGATTGGTTGTTTAGCTCGATTCTATTTCCACTCACGGACTATGATTCGGAATTGAAAATGGGAGGGAAGAAAAGAAGAGACTATACAAATGGAGATGATCATATACCTCCTCATTGAAGTACTGATAAAAAGTTTAAAATGTTTATTCTTTGATTAGAGTGACTTGACACTATAGACATTCAATGTAATCAAGTTATTCCTATCTAAAGTTCTCCAATTCTTAGGTAGGTACACCCGGTGTATGGGTACACCTTATATATTTATAATTAGTATTTCTACATATATCATTAGTCACATTTTTAATGTCATTAGTCAGTCCCTTTGTAATTAGTCATAAATCCATATGGTGTACCGGTACACCCGGTGTACCAAAGACTTGCTGTCTAAAGTTTGGGGGTTTTGTATTATATTGTGTTACTTTAGTTCTATTCAATATCTTTCAATTCAATTTTAGCTATAATTTTACATATAATGAATGTTTTTCAGTTCAGTTAAGTTTTTTTTTAATACAGTTCAATTCTTAATTTTGTTTAAATACATCTTTACTTTCATAATAAGAGAAAAAGAAAAAGAAAAGAAAAGAAAAGAAAAGGTCTAATTGCTTTATTGTAACTTATTGGATTAGAGTAGATGATGATGATTTTAAATCATAGGAGTATTATTTTTATTTTTGTCGTGTGACTCCCAATTTAATAATATCAAAAAACTAATATCTAGTGAAAAAAAATGGAAAAATGTACTTCGAGCGAAAATAGGTCATATAGTACTCCACTACTCCGTCCTCGTTAAGTGCCACAAATCTAACACAAACAGTAAATTTACGACTTACAAGCAGAGGAAATATGAAAATATCAGATCGTATGTCACAGTCTCACAGCTCTATCTAAAACTAAAAAGTCGTGTTGTAGCCTACCCTGTACCATCCTACCAACTCAAAATAGATGTAGTGAAATAGTGAAATGCCATCAATCATATCACAAATCACAATTTTACTAGCACAAGAATTTTACTCCATATGTTACACCTCACACCAAAAAAATTAAAAGGGTAAAATACAAAGCTCATGCCCACAGATACAAAACAATTAAGGAGCATTATATCCTACTTTCCCTTCTTGCTATCTTCATACAAGCTCCTTCTCAAGCTGAAGTAGGAAAGAGTACATGGTGAAACTTGAAAGTGAAACAGAATGTAAACTTATCAACTAACAGCATTTGACCTCAGGTCCTCCAAACTAGGCTTTCTCTCCAGCTACAGGATACAATGAAGCTAATGTATTTGTATTACTTTACATGTGACCTTCAAAAAACTAGGCAGGACACTCAGTGGATGTGTGCTTGAACCTATGGTGGTGTAACTGGTAAATTAAGAGCAACAATCACCTATTTCTTTATCCCTCCAATATTTTCTTCAACTTTCGTTTTTGTGTCTTTTGCTTCTTTTTCATCTTCTTCATCATCCTCATAATACTCACCATCTTCATAATACAATTCATCATCCTCTTCGTATTCATTGTCATCATCATCATCATCGTGATCAAAATACTCTTCACTATCATCATCATCTGCATTCCCATCATTCAGTAGTTCTCTTGACTGTTGTCCTTTTAAACGCTCTTCAATTCGGGCCTTGATGGCTTTCCCCTGGCAAAAGGTATCCAAAATGGTGCTGTGTTAAAACAAATTCAGTTCCCAATTCAAGGTTCTTTTTATAATTCGCATAAGCAAAAATACCATTTGATGGCACCCTTCTTCAAACATCTCCAAAAATCCTGCGACCCATCGATCAGCATTTTCAACCCATTCATTATGATTCATGCCAGCAGTTTTAGCAACAGTTTGAATCTGCAAAACCACCTCATTGGTCATGTTGTTCACATAGAAGTCCACATCTTATAACCAAAAGACTACCGATGCTATACACAACAAACAATTATGAAAATGAAATCGGAGGGAAGTCTGAAGATGAACATGAAGGCAAAGTTGTCAAAAAAAGTTAAAAGAGGCAAGCAGTACTGATTTACAAATGTCAAAAAGAAAGTTATTAAGCAATTTTGCAAAAAAGGTGGTGTAGTGGTATTTTTGCACAATTTTCCCTAAAAAGAAAAGAGAGAATTTCACAAAGCTCAGAAATGCCTACACTACAAGAACTTACATGGGCGACCATTAATAGGAATTCTCCCAAAAGAGGAGAATAAACAACCCATAGTTGTGAGTCGTCTGCTCATTCCAAGTGAATTTTAATCTAACAGGAATTTTGACAACTACAGAGCTAGCTGAAAAAGGCAGAAGAAACAAAAACTGATGACAGCACTAGGCCTCTTAACAGTTTCTTCACACATACCACCCAATCTGAGCACAAAATATTTAATTAGCTAATAGTAATAATTATTTCAACTTCATCGGCAATGGACCAAATTAGTTTCTAAAACACAGGCCAAAAAGGACATAGGAAATAGATCCCAAAAATAAAATAATATACAGCCAGGACATAAGGCACATTATTAATGTAGTTCTATGAAACATGAGTGATGCCTTAAATTTATCGGCGGCAGCACATCGAACACTACATGCAATTTGCTTTAAAGCACTTCAAGAACATTTATTGACACTTAAAAAGTAATAACCACTGCTAAAGTAACATATAAGCTATAACTTATAAATTCAATAAAACTGCAGAAGCTTAGGGCCTGCTTAATTTTTAAGACAACTCTCCAATTATCTAACTCCAATTATCTAACAAGTTCCGAATTTTTGGTCCGAATTTTCGAAAGTACAGAAGTTCAAGATAAAATAACAGCAAACATGTCAAATGCAAGAAACTTTGAAGTGTTCTTTCTTTTTTGGCAAAATACAGAAAACCAAAAACATAAAAGGAAAAAGAGAACTAATTCATTTGACTAATTTCTTTCATATCTATATCTCCGACAGCAACCCAGTACAAGCTCCATTCAATGGGGTTTGGGAGGTCAAGATGTACGCAAAGCTTCTAAAAAGAAAAAAGAGAACAGAAAGGCTGTTCCGATAGCAACCCATGGTTTAAGTGAAGTTTTGACTTCGACAACTTCACTATGAAAAAGTACCAGACTTTTTTTAAAAAAAATTAATTTAATCTCCATTCCCCAAAAGCTAAAAGATGGAAGTAATTCTTTCAACCTCGTGAGTACCTTCAAATCTAACTCTCCACAGATTTTTTTTTTTTTTAGATAAGAAAAAATTATATTGATGTAGGAAGAGGACAAGTTGTCCTCAAAAAGAGTAGTTACAAACTAGACCAATTCCTTTGCAAGATAGTCAAAGGTATATCTATA
>ONZK01002104.1:44146-59315 GCA_900322385.1 Pharnaceum exiguum | reverse complement strand
GAACCAAGAAAAGTAACCCGGTCCCAAAGCAAATCCGGATTTGCAAAAGTAAAAGAAGCATTTTGAGGGAAAATTCTTGCATTCCGGTTGTTCCATAAGCACCAAAGAACTGCTAGCGTCGCATTCCGCCATAACAACTTCTTCTCCTTATGCCTCCCAAACCCCATGTAACTAATTTGCAAGAATTCTATTATGGAAGAAGAACAAACCCACATCTCGCCAAAAACACCAAAGAGCTTGTTCCACAGAATATTAAGACTAGTGTTCAACTGTTCATGCCAAAAAAATGATCACCGAGACATGATTTTCCAGAATATTATGTCAGCATGTCTATTAAATGTGCCGTGACACTACTCTCTATTATAAAAGCACATTCGCAAGGTAATAAGCCCTCGTTTATACCACTTAAATAAAAACATTAGAGCCAAAACAAATAAAGCTAAAAATCTGCTCTCAAATTAGGTTTTACTTCTCAACCCGATTTCCCCAAAAATGGGAAATAGAAATGTCAGAGTAGGTATTACCCAATGACCCGCAGGTTAAATGGTGAATTTCATAGGACAGCTGCAGATATAGAGATTTCCATGATAGATATGCTTTGAGTTTTGACAACTATCAACTGGAATAAGTGAAAAACTGCCAGAGAAGAGGAGAGGTAGAGGGGAAGAGATGACGGAAAACTATAGAAGATTGACATATTACAAGGAAGAAGGAAGATCGGGTGAGTTGTGGGAAAAAAATTTCCACCACCTTCGTAGGCCTGTCACTAAATCCCTTACACTCAATTCCGTGTTTTCATATAGCTAAAGTTACAAAACACATGAGAGATCATACACATTGCATAACTTCTCAATGGACAACGCCGATTCTCTGGCTTTCAGCACTTACTTAGAAAACACAATTGTTCTAAAGTATACCAATCGGCCTTCTGAACACATTTTCTATCTCCAGGATAACTTATATCTCCTGAGAACATCCTAGTTTCCCCAAAATGATCACACCATTACTTTCCACAGCATTACACACAACTAGTCCGAAAATTATGAAGACAGTTCAGAAACAAATTGAGCAATAACTCCATAGTAAAAATTTCCTATTAGTAGCATGTGCCCCTCATTGATCATTTTACTGCAGTAAAGGTGAATAGAGGAAGTACCAATGCAATTTAACTGATAACATAAACCAAAGTAATCACAATGTTCAAGGGAACTCATGTAAACATCATAAATGACTGAAATGATGATGTTTTCTAGTAAAAGTTTTGTGGATGACCATGAGGATAAATTTAACTATAGATTTTTTATGAAATTGTTGCAACCATTGGGTACAACCCAAAAGGAAGCACTAGTTTTCCGAACTCATCATGGTTGCTGTGACCATTCACCGCAAATAATTAATCAAACGACACATGTTGACAAGAGTACAGCATAGTTTTAGCATACCTCTACAACAACAACAACAACAAACTCAGTCGAATTCCATCTAGGATGGGTACTGACTACTGAGGAGGTCTGATGTACGCAGCCTTACCCCGAAAATCGAGAGACTGTTTCATCTATGACACACATTTAACCACTTAACAAAGCCTGGGGTAATGATAGCCCCAATGATAATAGCTCTAGTAAGGCAGGAAGCACTAGTATATTGCCTTAGAAATTGCAAGGCAGGAAGCAGGAGAAAGAAAAAGCAGCTCTTCTTCGTTACTGAATTTTCAACCTACAGCCCTAATGATGATTACCTATCAACTCTGAAGGCCCCAAAAAGGAACTCAAAATAAGGAAAACATAATGACCCCAAAAAGCACGCTTACACATTGATGATAATAAATACTTGAACACTTAACATGACCTTACTTTTATCCCATATAGGATATATCATGTCTGACAAAGGACAAAAATCAGATGTTTTGAACTTTTGATAACTTCATCACAGGGGAGGCTACATAAACTTGTTCATTATAAAGGTTTTCATATTTATTTTGCACCTCCGTTGAGATCAAATTATGAAAAGAAGACCGCAGACAAAAGGTTCACGAAGTCATGACTCAGTTGATAACCATGTATCTGGATAAATGGCTAAACAGAACAATGAACATACTGACGTACAGATAGAATTCCTATAACCTTGTAAAGAAACAAGTGACAATCATAAGCTGCGGAAAAGTGTAGGCCTGCGAGTCAGACACTCAAACTAATGAAAGCAATCACATGTAGGAGACAGTTTTCTTGTAATTGGCTGGGGGGCTCACATATGAAATAAAACTCAGATCAATGCAATGTTGTAATTTGATTAACAAAGTGTTCTACCTTTTCCTGCTGCTCTTTTACTTTCTCATGAAAACTCTTCAGCCTCATATTAACTCTAAGCCTTTTTTCCTGTGACAGATAAGTAATAAATCGCCATCTTAGACAACATAAAAGAGGAACCTCCAGCAGAATCATTGTCACTGCAATGGTAAATTGATAAATATCACAAAATGGAGATCACACCTTCACATAGCTAAGGTTCAGCTCCTTCCTCGTATACCCACGAGCCAAGTTACGCATCACATATGAATTATAGTCCTTAACAATCCTCATAATAATGTCTGAAGTAGAAATTCCCTCTGTTCGCTTAGTTTCCTTGAATTTTCCAGCTGCTTTTACCTGTAATAAAATAAATAAATAACTAATCGTAATTGCAATAATAATTATAAAGAGGCAGCAAAGAGCACCCTAAAAGCGGCTGACTCACAAATTCATAGACATCTGTCCCAGCTCCACTGGCATCAGCATAACTATGCAAAGATCACAGAAATGATAACAGACATTCAATACAAATGGAAACAATGTATCCAGAATCAAAATAAAGAGGTAAACACTTGATAGATCAGTTTAATACTTTCAAACTATCAGAAAGTAAAGGGAAAGAACATTTAGCATGAAGTGATATTTCTGATCATAAACCATATATAGGCTGAAAGATTACTTACGGAAGAGCATCGTGGGCAACAAAATCAATCTTATGCTTGTCAAGAAATTCTTGAGATACTACCCAAGGTGCATCAGGAATAACTTCATCAACCCATCTGTACAAAACATCCACAGTGGGGGAGGTAAAAAGGTTTGGTCAAGGGCATAAAGAAACATACAGCTTTGACAATTTCACCGAGAGATTTTTTTTACATATATTACTATGTCAAGGAGCATCGAACTCCCAAGGTCCACTACTTAAGGATCCATCCAACCCACAACAGATATGCCAGCATTTCAAGTGTGCTAATGAGTAACAATGACAAAAATGAGCAAATGAAAACTAACGCTACGTTGGATCTTGCCGTAGATGGTATACTGAAAAGAAAAGACAAGGTCATGGAAGGAAGCAAAACTCACAGAGAGCCCCCATCCAATCGAATATTACCGTGAGGGTGAAAATTCTGTACTTGGGGGAATAAGACTAGAGAATCAATTGTCACCATTGTGTCTAGATAACCCATTGCTACTTCCACCCAAAAAAAGAAGTAGAACATAGCCATGGCCAACTGTTTACACCAGGAAATTGCAAAAAGAAATAAATATTGAAAAAATGAATTCGAGATGCAATGAACATACTTGCAATGGCGTAAAGATTCATAGCGCTCTTCTGCAGTCATTACAGTTTTCCCCTTATACTTATGGGTGATTTCATCATTGCAGCATCCCACCAGCAGATAGGTATTGGGAAATCTACACCAAAGGATGCAAGTACAATAAGCAATAAAATATGAACTGATAATATACTCAAGTAAGAAGAAGAGGAGTTTGATAGTCAGAAAAAGGTCCCATGCACATGCATGAAATAGCAGGATTAAATCACCATCATGTACCAGTCACATAATAATTGATGCAGAAACAACAAAGCAAAGCACTTCCGCTCATGAGGCTAACTTGAATTGTATGAATATAACCATAAGACTCAAACAAAAAAGCACTGATGATTGACAACAAACTGAATCACAAAATTAGATCATATGCTTCGACCTCGGGAAAATTGAACTCTATGCATTAGAAACCATAATTCAACATCAAAGTACTCAAACATCTGTCACACCAATCATAGAACGATCAAACTGAAACTCCAAATCAACAAAAAAAACATCTTTCAAAACAAAACCCAATTAGGCAATACAAGTAACAGAAACAGTAAATACCCATATAGAAAAACAAGCACCATCATCTGTCATTCTGTATACAAAATCATAACTTTGCTGCAATTCGCAGAAAAGTGCATTCGACCCGCATTATAGTGTCTAAAACAAGTCAACAAAGATGACACCTTTGAACATATCTTCTGTAATAATAACAGCCTTCATCCATCTAATTAGGATGCAACAATCGTACTTCATCAAAAAATTGCAACCAAAAAAAAGGGTCATGTTAAACACATAAATCAAAATTCATCAAAAAGAATACCAAATACCCAGAAGAGAAAACACCCAAATAAACAAAATTCAAGCAAAATAATTGAAAAGCAAGAAATACCCAGATCATATTATTTACAAAACAAAATAAATAGATCAGAAGAGGAAGAAGGAATAGAAAAGGAATACTAACGAGAGCTTGGCCTGTTCAAGAGAACGGGCATGGCCAAAGTGGAAGAGATCATAGATGCCATCAGCATACACACGAACTGGACGGTCCGTTGGCGGATCGTTTGTTTTATACCAACTACCTGAACCTGAATTGCTCATTCTCTTTATTTTTAATTTTTGGCAATGATTGTTGTTGCTTGTATATGTTGGGGAAGGGAAGGGAAGGGAAACCTCTACCTCAACCTTGGATCACTCTTCTCCCGTACCCCCGTCGCGTCGCTCTCTGTTGTTGTTTTGTTGATTTGTGACCGTGTCCCCCTTGTATTTTATTTTTTTGTTTTTGTTAATATTTCCCTCTTCTAAAAACACAAAAAATATGGTGTTTAACAGGTTTATGAGATTTCGTATTAATACTAATTCACCAGTAATCATTAATGACCTCGAGTAACCAATAAGGGCATTTTTTTTTTTTGAGAAAACTAAGGGCAAGATTATTTCTACAACTCTTTTTCAACCGTATACACATATTTTTATCCATTCGTACCTCTATTTCCACCTTTTCTTATCCCTACCACTTTGTTACAACTTTTCAAATATTTAATTTATTATAAAATTTGGATGTGTATAAAATTTAGACAAAATTGATGAGAATAATCTCTACTTGGAGCGAATAATCAGAAATAATCCCTACTTGGGAAATTGCCCACAATAATCCCTACTTGGGCACCCGTAGCCAGCAATGGTCCAATGATCGTCAGAGCTTGTATCTCCGGTGAGCTACTGTACACGTGGCATACTAGCACATAAAATACGCTGAGTTGACGGTATAAAATACGTGACTTACTGTATTTGTTTTGTATTTTATACATTTTCCTATTATTCTTTTACTTTTATACATAACACCTCAATTTTCCCCAAATCTTTGAATTATCATCCCTCTTCTCTTCTTCCTTTCCCTCGGCAGTCTCCCACTCTCCTATTTTTGCAAATGAAGCCAAGCACTGAGCAATGAGCACAGAAAATTCAGAATCGAACAAACATTAGACCTAGGCACGAGGAGCACCAAACCAACTTAATTGTACAAAACCAACAACAGGGAGGGAGAGGAAAGAGCGGTGAGTGAGGCGTGTGGTGGCCACCGGCATGAACGGTTGAAATTGTGCTGGTGAGTGAGGTGGCGGGCTTCTTCTCTTCTATTTAGATAGAAAACATCAACAAACTGAATTAAACCAAGTCATCATGTGTACCTTTTAGTTGAGTGGTAATGTTCAAGTCATCATGATTACCCATATGACAAACAGTCAAACATTAAGTAAATTAAAATAATATCTGAATTTTGACTTTGCTGCTAAAAAACTGGGTGGGGTGGGGAATTTATCTTGTTCTGATTGATGAAAATGGAGTATGGAGATATGTTGTATAGTGAAAATTGTGGGAACAAGAAGGAGAGAGGACTGAGAATGGGAAACGAGGGACGTCCAAATGAAAAGGGTAAAAAAAGTAAATTTGTGGGTTTTCTTTTTTTTTAAGTTGTTGTGCAGTATGTATCTGTGTACCTCTACGTATTTCTACTGCCAACTCAGCATATAGCACATGTTTTTTTAGCCACGTGTACTGTATCTCACCGGAGATAAGAGCTCCGGTGACCAAGGGACCATTGTTGGCTACGGGTGGCCAAGTGGGGATTATTGTAGGCTATTTCCCAAGTAAGGATTATTCCTGATTATTCGCCCTAAGTAGAGATTATTCCCAACAATTTTGCCTAAAATTTAAGTAGAAAAAAAATAATTAATTAAACCAATCATAAATCAAGTACATTTAATGATGAGTTGCAAGTAGACCTGGCAATCAGGTCAATAGGTTGTTTCGGGTTCGGTTTTTTCCATGTTCGGTCATTTCGGGTTTGTAATTTTCGGGTCGGGTCGGGTTTGACCCAACGGGTTTGCTCATTTTGTGTTACTCGATAAAAATATTATTTTATTGATACTTTATTAGAATTTATACATTATTTTTAAATAAATTATAAAAAATATTATTATTTTATTATATTTTCAATAATTGAAATTGCAAAATGTAAATTTTGAATCTTTAATGGACAACTGTTCGTTTCGGTCGGGACGAATCAAACACTGATTTTAACGGTTTTTCGAGTTCGTTCGATCTTTTCGTATTCAGGATCCAGTTTTTTTGCGTCGATTTTCTCTGGTTTGGCCATTTCGAATTTGTAACTTGAAGACTTGTAGTTGAGACTGACTTGGAAATTTGAATCACATTTTCTTTTTACGATAATAAATTTTTTGCGCTTGTTTAATTTATAGTAAATTTACAAACCTACCTAATAGCGTAGTCCACCTTTATTTTCGGGCTACAAGTGTCCAAGTAGAGATTATTACCAGCAATTTTTGAAGTTGGGATTATTTTGGGATAATCGACCTTAGTAAGGATTATTCCCAACAATTTTGCCAAAAATATATTATATTATATTATATTATATTATATTATATTATATTATATTATATTACATTACATAAAACCATCATCAAATATCCTCATTTTCCTTATTAGGAATATTAGATCCATCAACCTCATCTTCATTGTGCAGATCTATTAAGAGGGCAAATTAGACCTAAACATATTTATGAGTAATTAATAATACACTTTTAGCTACAAAACCCAATACTAGAAGGTTGTACAAAGGGATTAACAAACCAAGATTTTAGACCTTATAACTCGAGGATGACAATAGAAAAATCTTTGGCACTTTGATACATTTGACCATCCATTTTTCTTTGTGTTGCATCTATTTGTACCTCTACTGCCAGGTTGTTCTCTATCAATAAAGTTAATAATTACGCTAAGGAAAAAAAATAGAATATAGTTTCTAATAACTAATAAAGTAATTGTTGAACTCACCAATGATATGAGCATGTGTCTCTTAACCACCGACTTGCACCTCATTATTGGTATCTCCACCAGTATTGCTATTTGAAGTCTCAATCTCCGACGCACAAGGGAAAGGTAAAACATTAGATGTATCCTTTTTGACTTTCCGTGGATGTTACTTGAGCAACTCTTTTGGCCACCGATCTTTCCTTCTTCTTCAGCAACCTTAGCTTCAATGATAATGACAATTGCAGGAAATTCTAAACACAACCAAAGTACTCAAGGTCTACCATGTCGTCATTGGGAAGTACCATTTTCTTCCTACCTCTAACAATTGTGATTCGCTCAACTAATTCATCCATGACTTTAAACTTGGTAAACTTTTCCATGCGTTTGAGTTCCCGGATCGACTTATGACCTCTCCTAATCCTCCTCCTTTTGTCAATCATTTGGAAATTATACATTCATTTACATTTATTTTCTTTAGGCTTTGTACAGTACACCCAAGTAATTTGGGGCTTTCTTTTCCCTTCATTACCTTCCCCTTTTAATTCATCGCCGAAAGTAAACAAGTTCACATCTGCAACCGAGTTATCGGTTACCCCGAGTTTTCCCACTTGAGATGTGACCCTATCATCATCCAAAGTGCTTAAATCCCTGTCATTTAAGCCAATACTTGCGTGATCATCGTTCTCAAAAATGAGAACTCTCTTAGGATAATAAATTTAATGCGCTTCTTTAATTTTACAGTATATCCACAAACCTTTTTTTTATAGTTAAAATCTACAATGAACTTTAACAATTACTTATTCCATTAGAGCTCATTTATTGTAGAATTCAATATCACTGTGTAGTATATATACCATATCATGTTACCGCCTAAAAAAGATATGCATCGGTCGTTGGAACGTTGTCGGTTATAAAAGTTATAAATCAATGGAGGTGAAAAAACATCAATACGTATGATGACGTGAATAGATTAGAAGATAGCTAGCAATATGTAATATGATGATGGGATAAAAACTATCATTGAATTGTGAACATGTACAATAAGTCAATATCTTACACAAAAGATTTCAAATACAGAAAAAAAAAAACAGAAAATTTAGTGGGGTAAATTCAGCATTAGCATGTACGAGTAACTTTGTTTTTAGGTGTTTAACTGAAAGCTACCTAATGGCATAACATGTCCAACTTTATATATTATATCATATTATATTACATATTATATTATATAAAACCATCATCAAATACACAACAACAACATCCCAATCTATTCAACTTCTCTGTGGGTTCCACCACGGAGTAATCTTCATCCAAATAAACAATAGAGTGCCTTGGCCACCAATTATGAAGATTGGCGAAAAAAAGTTCCACGTCGTTGTCACGAGCATATATGACGAGTAGGTGAGCGGAAAACTTGTCCATAGACTCATTCCTTATCAAGCAAATCGATGCAACATATAATGACTATTCATACAAACTGTCAAAATGGGTATCTCCTTGTCATTCACCTTCATTGTCACCACCACTTTCACCGTCGTCATCATCACCGTCACTATCATCGTCAACATAATCACCTTGTCTTCCATCACTATCACTGCCATCATTTTCACTATCACTGCTTCCATCATCATCACCTATCACTGCCGCCATCATACACTATCTGTATGTTAAATTGTAGCTCTGCAATCTGCATATTGGCCTACGACACCCCACCAATATCTATGGCTGCAGTGGTCTAACACATCAATAACATCATCTCAATCAGATTATGTTGAAGTGTAAGCCAAATCCGCTTAATTTTCTATCAAAAGTACATTACTCGTATGGTTACAGCGGAGACAGTGAGAATAACCAAAATATCATACAAGTTCACAACCCGCGTTGTGGAATTTTGCTAAGGTATGTGGAGTTTTACGATTGGAAATAATGAGGCACCCAAAGGCCAAAGTTATACATGGATACTATATTTTTTATTTTTTTTAGAAAGTATGCGGGAACCTGAACTGGGCTGTATCCATCTCGGACAGACCCATTCTACACGGACCAGACACTTGGAGATGGGGTTGGGGAAATTACCCCTTCAAGTGTCCCTAGTGAGGGTTGAACTTGAGACCTCAAGGATCCCAAGTGACAACCTTATCAGTAGATCGACCAACCCTAGTTGATTAATGCAGGGCTACTATATGGAACAAGCCAAATTGATACATGTAATGGCCCACTTGAAATAATAAGTGAAAAGGACAGCTTTGACTTTTTTCGATTTTTTTTCTAAAAGAAACTCTATCCTTTCCGTTTCCTTTTCTCTTTCCCTCCTCACCTTACAACAACCCATCACCCTCTCCGTTTTTTTTCTCCTTCACTTATTCAAGTAAAACCCCCCTTACAATCAGCAATCAAAGTCGCCCAACACTCGACCTCTAGGTCAGAATTCATGTAGTCGTGAACTATTGTTCATGTAGTCATGACATGTCGACCATATGTCAGGTAAACATACCTCCCAATAGTAGTCCCTACGACAAATTGATAGGGCCGCTATGAGTTAGGGTCGAAAAAATACAGTACATATTAAGATACATCAAATAATAAAATCAATAGGTAGAAGAAAGATACTCCCTCTGTTTTTTTAATCCTTCCCCTATTCCTTTTTGGGATATTTGCATTTATTCTTCCCCTTTCCTTTCTTGGCCTATTTTTTTTTTTTGCAAATTGTCTCCTTTACCCTTAGCTATACCTGAGTATACCCCCACGCACTATCTCTCCTATTTTCATGCCTCCTTGCCCCCCCACCCACCGTTATTCCAGTGCGAAGTTTCAGAAAATTGGCTAATATGTTTCTGTTTTCTGTTTCAGAAAAACCCATACCTACACCCATACTCTATCTCTCTCCTTCCACTGTTCCTTCCTCCACCATGGCACCTCCACTCACCCAAGTCCCAATCCCAACCAGTGTTACAAACAACTTTTATCACCCTTATTCAATTCACTTTTTTCCGACATCGCATCATCACCGTTTCTAGGCACACTCTTTTCTCGTCATCAAAGGCCAAGCATAAAGTACATAGAATTTTTTATTTTGAAATGAAAATCAAAGATACACCATTCAAATAAATAAACAAAAAATGAATTTGGTCAAACCTTGGTACTTCGGATTTTCAATGGTACCTTACTTTTGTTTATTGGGTTTGGTTGTAGACTTATATGATCAACAATTTTTTTATTCAATTGTGATGGAGGTGCGGTGCCGCATAGGGAGGAGAGAGATATGAGAATGAGGCTGAGTGTTGGACTGAGTAATCTGATTGGGAAAAAGGGAACGGGAGAGATAGTGGAGATAGAAGAGAAAATTGGAGAGAAAATCTGGAAAACACAGGTTTCCAATTTTCCGGTGAAATTTTGAAATTTTTTCATTTGAACACATTTTGAGAAATCTAGAAACTTGAACTAGAAAACACGGGGTGTTTTCACTTACTGCACACGTCCTAAATACTCCCTTTTTTTTTTTACAAGAAACCTTTTTGTTTCATTATCTCTTGTTTTATTTTGAAATAAAGGCCAAGGAATTAACAAAAACGACCTTACTATCCTTAGCTAGCACATCAAAAGGAGGAGGGCAATCAGGCATGATGAATTCCATTACTTTTAATCATTTTGAGGACAATTTTGTAATTTTAAGAATAATTTTGCCGTATCCTGAAAAACGGAACAAACTTATTAAATACACCAAAATAGAAACATGAAAAAGATTGTTAAAAGGAAGCATTAATTCAATTAAAAACCACTATCGGGGTAAGGCTGTGTACATCAGACTCCCTCAATACCCCATCTAAGATGGAATTAGATTACTATTGTTGTTGTTGTTGCCTCACTGCATACTCTACTCCCGGAATTTCTATAGAGACCTCGAGGAGTGATCTTCTCTTTTTGTCAATGCAAACTGTATAAGTGTATCGGTGGATGAGATGACCTGAGAGGGGATGGTGGAGAGGGGAGTCAGCCCGAGGTATCGGCCCAAGAGGGGATGAGGGAGAGGACCATGTATGTATTTTCTAGAAAAAATGAAAAAAGAAAAGAAGAGATAAGTAGTGCACAATACATGTATGCAAAACAATCAAGGTAAAACAATCAAGGTTAGCACGAATTTTATAAGTGTATAATATATGCTCGGAGCCTCGGAGATAGGCGTAGAATCTCTCGTCACCCTGAGCTAATTAGTGATGGCTGTATTGATTATCAAAAATATGGCTGGGCCTTGCTAAAGCACAGCAATGACTACAAACTCCAAGCTGTTAAAGCTTTTAACTATGGAAATACCTTTTGGAAGGCAAAGTTCAATTGTCATAACAAGCATAACTCGGTCCAATACAATTCTCTTAATATATCTTACTAAGATCTAATACTCTGAATTGATGATTGTGTTAAGCTGAAGAGGAACATTTCCATAGCGAACAATATTTCGACTATTCGGTTCCTAAACCAAGTGTCTAAGGTAGATCCTAAACCAAGTAAATTTCATTTCCGGTGTGACAAGCCAGCTGATGGCGCAAAATGCTCCTCCAGAGAGCCTATATCCTCATCAATGGTTAATCTACTGCCACATGCCCATTTGCACTTCAATACTTAGAAAATTTGGACAGGCAGTGATGTTGCAGAATCTCTCCTCCCTTTGCTAGAAAGCCATTCTACCAGCCAGCCTGCTCTCCGATATTCTTCTATCTATAGCAGCATCAATTGAGTTCATCTGAAGATACCAAAAGCAAAATTATTTCACACTTCAACCAACTTGCCATGGATTGAAATAAGTTTTACCCAAATACAATAGGTAACCAAATTCAAGACAGAAGCTGACCTGGAACGCACTGCAAAGTCATAAAAGATAACAAGAAACTCTAGAAATGGCAAAAGCCTCTTGGCATGCTCGCCTTCCACACAATAAACCCCACACTTTGCAGTTGCATGGGGGAGAATTAAAAAACCAAATAATATGTGATTTCTTAAACCAGCAATATACATACAGTTTTAATGTGCAAAGATGGTCCAAGATGCAGGAAACCTTGAACCATTCACAAGATGCTTTTGAGTATTGATCAGTAGAAAGCACAAAACACAATAGATACCTACTTGGACCATTGGATGCTCAGAAAAGCGGCAGTATTTCCGTGGAAACTGAATAGAGGCGCTTAATAATAGTGCTCAACCAAGCTATTGGCATAAAAGAGTTATTCATATTTAAAATTGAAAAGCACATTCAAAGTTCACCTTCTAGGTTTTTCTTCCAAATGCAAATAAACTAACATGGCTATGAAGCAAATTTGGTACCTTTAACTCACACATATACTGATATACCGCAGGTATCACGCCTTAGAAAACCATCGTAAATTGAGACTGCAATTTCAAAGAAGTGTGCTAGAAACAGTTCAGGGCAGTCAACTTACCTGGCTGGTTTCATCATGCACTTGATGTTTAGGCAACGACGCTCTTCTTTCCTCCTGAATAAAAGTTTAAGCAAATTGTTAAAACGACATAACAAAATGGATCAAGATTCAAAGTGTCACAAATGTCTTCCATATAACCTAGTAAAACCCAGTCCTAAAAAAAACTAACCATTGACATGGCTTCATCATCCCACACCAAATAAACCTCCGCTTGGTTTGCTGGCGCCTTATTGGCAATAACTGGAGGAGGGCCAATGGAAGGCCCCCCAGTATTAGGTCCAGAAGCATATGTATGTGAATTTACAGCTGCTCCTGCACCAAAGGAAAAAAAGGATATGTAACACACCTTAGTTATACAACAAGAATACACATATCAAGAAGAGTATGGGAAGGGGGTCAAATTTCACAAATGGTTTAGCCACACTTCAGATAGAGCAAGGAAAATCACTTTTGACACGAAAACCAAGATATCAAAGATGTGTGGTGGGTATGTTTTCCAAATAATCAATCAACCACTCTTTTATGTCCACCAGAAAACCAATATTCCGACAACTAATTAAAGACGATCCAGAATGGAAAATGTCCAACACTAAATAGGGGAGAAGGGATAAGTTTCCAAAATAAATCAGATGACAAGGTAGAGAGAGCTCTCTTTTCAAGAGCCGTTGAAAGTCTGCACACAGACTAGCCCCACTATTCAAGCTTGCTTATGGCCAAGAATCTAATGATAAGGGCAACATCAAGTTATGATAGATTTTCAAACCTTATTGCTTGGAACAACAAAACATACATCCTTTGTTATTATTTAAAAAAATCGCAGAGAGCAACACTTATAAGAGTCAAGAACTAAACCTGCAGAGTTTTGTAAATAGTAGTTGTTCCCCGCACCGGAGGTTGTGTTACCATAAGCAGGAGGAGGTCTAACTTCGGATGGTAAATTTGTAGAGGTCGTTTGCGCAAATCCGTGAATAGGGACAGTTGAAGTTTGATTGGGAGCACTGGCAGCTGCAACAGGAAACAAAGGCTGTGATACAGAGCCAGGAGCGGGAGAAGAATGCACCCCAGGAGGATTTGTTTGAAACGGAGGTTGTGATGGTGGAGTAGCTGTAGAAGACAATGGCATAGCAATGTTTTGTACAGGAAACAGAGGCTGCTGTGGAGGAACAGAAACCACTGGAGGCATTGTGCCTGGGACTGCAGGAGGTACTGAGACAGCTGGATGAGGAGGATACCATGCTTGTGGACGAGGGACTTGCCATCCCATAGGTGCTGGAACTGCAGGATTGTACCTGCCACCAAGAAATTAACAAGAGTTGAGAATCCCAGAACAGTCGCTCTCTTAACTTCAGCCTTTTACTGGACAATGAATATATTTGTATATTTTTTCATTTACAGATGATTATACAACATACTTGAAAACAACATTTCTTTCTTGAATGCGAATGCTCTCTCTTTTATTTGGTCAACATAGAACTCGAGATTCCTGTTTTTTGTGCGCGTGTGTCTTCAGTGCGTGTGTGTATTGGGTGTGTGCATAACTCCGAATTCCATTTTGGCCCATGTAAGCCAATCGAGTGATACCAAGGTCGTGTGTCGCCGCAGTTTGTGGTATGTGTTCGGGTACATGGAACGTGACTGACCTCGAAACTGGTACGAGGAGAACTTGATGTTTTGAAATGTTTATATCTTTTTACATTTTTTAACTTTTCCTCTCCTTGCCATGTTCCCCCTTCTATTCTTCTCAAGTTCTCCTCCCCCTTCCTTCTCCCTTTCTTTCCTTTTGTCCCCATCTAGCTTAACGCTCTCTCTCCAACTTCTGAAGATCTGATTTCCCCTTCCAATTTCTTCACTGCTATTGCTAGAACTTCACATAGCAATGGGGATATCCACAGATTGCTGAGTTTTACAAATCTGAGTGTGTTCCAAAGCAACCCAGATCGATCCTGACCCGCAATCCGGTACACTGAACCCTATGATTCACAGGCACGACCTGCGACCCAGGTATCACTGAGCCCATCCCAATCAGTTTTGCGAATTAAGGTGATGTTGATTGAACTTCGAGAGTACTTCAAGTTCCAACTTACAAGTTAATTTAAAGCTTACATGAACAAAACTAGATTGCATCAAATACAAACAATGCCATAAAATGATAGCTCCCTCCTGACCACCTAATGCCATGCTGGTATGCAGCGTTGAGTCATTGACTCGCTAAGCTGAAGGAAGCGAAGGAAGGATATGGATTTAAATGTTGAAACACAAGATGCTACACGGTCATGCTTGCTATTGGAGGCTGGGTTCA
>ONZK01002104.1:9803-28468 GCA_900322385.1 Pharnaceum exiguum | reverse complement strand
GGGTGGGGGGAATGTGTCAATGAGCTAACAAACTTATAATTTTATCCCAAACTAGTGATAGATACCTTCTCATTCCACCCAAAGACTCTCTGTCACTCCCTCTCCAAAAACCCCTAACAAACGAGAAGGAGCCAACCACAGAAAACCGCCACTCAATTGAAAGCATTGTAGGTAAGCTCCGGAAAGATCGAGTCACCCTTAACAGATATTGTCATTGCCACTGCTTAAGACCAAAAAAAATATGCAATATTGATGATAAAAATTACTAAATGTCAACTTATCCAGGTGACACGCTTTACATTTCACATCTTCTTTTTTAAATAAGGATACATAAGACATGAAGCTTTAGTAGCAACAAGCCAACGCCGTATTGGCAGAAGGGCAGTGGCATAGTCTACTTATCATCATTACAAAAAAGTTACTAGCAACGAAGTAACTAAACCACCCAGCTTGATCAGGAACCAGGTCAGCCACTGTCTATACTCTACAGTTCACCACAATGAGTAAAAGGATTTGACCACAGCTTATACATAGGGGCATTGTGTGCTACAGTTGGACAAGAGTTATGTGATGCTACTAGTATTAAGAGTCTTGAACAGCCCTAGCACTAATCTTCTGATGGTATGCGATGCAATTGAATATTCTTAGATTAAGCACCAAAAAAACTCCCCGCAGTTCAAATAACTCACATAAACTATCTGTAACAGCAAGGCTGAGAAGAGGCAAGTAGTGATTCTAACGAGTCTTCGAAGTTCAGGGAACCTCTCACATTGGTTGGAGCTAAGAGTGTGTGTTTACAACAACATCAACAACAACATAGTGTAAATCCTCATTCAATGGGGGTGATCGGGGTCAGGATGTACGCAACCTTACCTCTGTTTAAGAAAACAGAGAGGTTGTTTCCGAGATTGACCCATCATTGCTGCATTGAAATATTTGTGTTTGTGTTTGGGAATTCCGTTTGGTCCTTGCTAACTGGCCCATATAAACTGAAACTAAGGCTATGTTGTTGTTATTGTTGTAGTCGTAGTAGTACACAAGGAAAACGAACTCCTCATAGTCAATACAACAACGATACCTAACCCTACAACACGTCCAGCCATTCATTGCCTTGACGCGGCACAACTTTCACTTACACTGCAGCTCAGAAATGTCACTTCGTCCAACACTATCCCTTCCAATCTTTTATACACTTACCACACTCATAAGAGCATAAATAGCTAGGCTAGTTCTAAGAGTTCGTGAGTGATCCCAACGGTCCTAGAAAATTCAAAAATAATGTACCTCCCCGTCCCAATTCCCAAATTATTTGTCCATAAGTCAATCCGGTCGTCCAGAAGAATTCATCACTTATCATTCCTAATACTATCAATTATAATTCATCACATTTTTGTTGTCATTATAAACCAATGTTCTTCCCAACTTAAATACAACATTTACAACTGTACTATGAGATAACTTGGTATCTTCAACGTAAAAAATCATTTACCATGTTGCAATTTAACTTTTAAATTAAGCTAGTCACTGAAAACACAATTTTCATTCTGCAGAGACAAATGCAATAATCATTTCTCCTAAGGAAATCTATCAACAATTTTAGCATGAAGCCATTATTATAAAAACAAAAAAAAAAAGAATTCTCCTTTAATTGATCGTTATGTGTAAGTATGTCGGAGTGTCTGACAAAATAAACATTTTTTTTCTCGAGGTAAGCAATAAACATAATTAGGAAGAAAAAGAAAAATAGAAAAGGGGAGAGTGAGACAGAGAGAGAGAGTAAGAGGAGAGAGAAAGAAACTCCGGTGAATTGGAGAGAAAAAAGAGAGGGAGAGGAGAGAGAGAGGAGTAGCGGGAGGGGAGATGATCAAATGGGAGATGTATAAATTACCTGTGAAAATATAGAGTAGTATGCAAGTGGTGTTGATCTGTGCACGCGAGGGGAGGGAGCGAGTGGAGAGAGAATATCAGAGAGAGCTTCAGCTTAGGGTTTTTAAATTTTTGGGTTAATTTCGTGGAGGTGTTCGTCACACGCTTTCTTCTTTCTTATGAGTAAATGCTCTATTTTGAGAATTTTTCTTTTCTAACAATCGCGCGTGCGCGGCCACCGGTGTTGTGCCCAGATCTAGCGGTGGTGGACACGGGATTTGGGGAAAGTGAGATTTTCTTCTTGTTTGTTCTTTTTTTGTGAATTGAGTTTTAGGCCGTTTTAAGATTTCATTTTATAGTCATTTTGTTATACTACATAATCACCTAAAGTTGAAAATAGAAATAATTCTTTCATTTCATAGGCACTTGACCCAAAATGAGACACAATAATATTAAATAAAAAAAGTGAGTAAAGAAATGAATAATTAGTGTGCTAAGTAGGGAGGGCAAGAAAACACGACCCGCAATACCCCAACCGAAAAACCGTGACCTGCCCCGAAGATTCAAAATTTATTTTCGAATACTTGAGCTAAAATTTATTACAGATATTTGACCCGAGGTACCGTTAAATTCGCAGGTCGGGTACGGCGTACGGGTCACAAAAATACCAATGCTTGTACTCGATATACCCGAAATAAAAAAAAAAAACTTGAATACTAAATGGTCATTTGGATGACTGTAGATTCCGGAATGTAATTTCCCAGGAAAGAGTGAAATGCAGGCTTGTTTGGTATACCTGAATTACTAAATTCCATAAAAAGTTGTTTTTCTAAGGGGGGAAAACCATGACACAAATCTCTTGATCCATCCAACACTTATGAAACAAGCCCCCAAAATCACACTATTTTTCTAAGAAGATAATAAATTATCATAATAACACCCCCAAAATTAGCCACACACACTCCTATATACACATTTTTGTGGCATCTCCTTATTTGTTCCCTCCATTTTTCTATCTCTCGCCATCTTCCCACATTTCCCCCCTCTCTCCCCTCCATTTGCATCACCAATTCACCATGAAAACTTGTCATTGATTGAAATTTTTGAGAAATAAAGTATGTTATTTATCTCAATACTTATTAGTAAAACTCCTTCTATTTTGTAATTAGCATAAGCTTGTATGTGTGAGTTATATAATTTTAAATGTTAAGTTTTGTGAACTAATTTTTCAGAATTTGGTTGCATAGATCGGTTTTTGTTGATCCATTTTTCAATTATTTTCTCTTACATTTGTGCTTCAAATAATAGTCATGACTTGAGATATTGACATTTTTTAAATATGTTGCTTGTAGGTAAATTTCAGCCTGATTCTCACAAATTTTATTGTTGTTGGCTACACCAAAATATTCTTATTTCCCCTATTTAATATTAAAAAAACTGATGTGGATTTACTTTTTGAGACTATAATATGCGTCTTGATACAATTTAGGGCTCATTTTACGTGGGTTTCTTGTATTTCGTCAAAAATTGATGGTGGTTTTCTTATTGAGGTTTAAGTTATATATTCATGTTGAGTTTTGGTTAAGAGTTTAAATATTTGATTTAGTAATATCAGTGATGCATGAATTTATGTGAGATGGTTGATTAAAGTGCTGTATTTTATGGTGAATTAGTACGGGTGACTTAGTATTAACATAGTGTATAGAAGTGAGCTCATTACATTAGTGTCAAAAGGAAAAAAACATTCATGTTCATAAGCATTATTGTGTATTTTACTTCTTAAGCTCTTGCTTGCCAACTGTTTGAGAAAATACCAATGAGGCTTAATCTATGATAAGCAAGTTGCTAGACATTCATATATTTGTCCTACTTACTAGACTTTTTGTCTGCACGATAACCACTTTTCTAATACGTCTCCAGATTCTTAAACTTTTTGAATACATGAAATGTATGTTGGTTGGATTCACTTTTCGCTAGAAATTTATTTATTTTTCCTTACTTGTGCAAGTGCAACCTAACTTCTTATCTTCTACGATAGCTCGACTGCTAATTGGCAAGCGAAAAAAGATCGTCGCTTCATGTTTAGTGATGTATTTGCACATGATAAACGCATATTTGTGCTACTTGCATTGTACTCGAGTTTTTTCACCTCATTACTCTTTTAAATGTAAGATTGCCTAGAACTATGACCTATTTTTGACAATTTTCCGGAATAAAGACAACAAGCTAGCTTTCTAATCTTATGCCGATGATTAGGGAGAATAATATTGATTGTCTTGATATATATTTGAAGGATGGATAGAGCTTGCTTTTATAAACTTCGTGAGATGTTAAGGGATATTGGAAAGTTGAAAGGAAATAAATAAGTCTAGTTTGGAAGAGATTGTGGCTACATGTCTATATATACTTTCTCATGACACGAAAAATCGAATGACGCAATTGAACTTTAGGAGGAGTGTGGTGGGACAATATCCAAACACCTTAACAAAGTGTTGTAATGTCACCATATATTATTGAAAAAGACTAAAAACGTTGGGGATGATTGCCAGATGAGAGGTGAAAATGGTTTAAGGTTGGTTACTTTTATTTTTCTAATCAGTTCAACATTAAAGTTACGAATTCCACTATACAAGCAAAAGGGATAAGGTTAAACGGCTAGCTTGTAGGCTAGGACTAGTGCATTACCAATTCCAACTTCCAAGTACCTCCACCAAATTAAAGCACTCTAGTGGATAGTACTCTTGTGACAACTTTCGCTGATATACATCCATATACAGCTTTCATAATTGCATGGAGACAACTGTTCACTTTATACGCAATTGTGTTAATTCTCAAAACACACATTATTTTGAGCCTTTCCCGACTTTATATCATGTAGTGTCCTTGACTCCTCTTTACTATTATTATCTTTTTTGATATTTTTTAGACCATTGTAGATTTTCTAAGTTATAAACGAAGAAAGTGAAGAGCCATATATCTCAAATTCAGCTGCTCAAGAAAGCTTCACTCCCACAAACCTTTCTCAACTCTATTCTCTCAATGAACATGAACAACACCCCACCGTTTCCGATGGAATCCACCACCAATATTCTCCTCCGCCTCCCACCAAAGACACTAGCCCATTTTAAAACCGTCTCAAAGACCTTCAACACCTTAATCTCCAGCCACGAGTTCATGTTCTCCCACATACTCCACTCTCTCTCCTCCTCCCCAAACATCAACCTAACCCTCTTCTCCAACAAATCCATTCTAAAATTTCTATATATGCATACATGAATGTATAATGCTCCCAGTATACATGCATACTGTTAATTATAATAATATATATGCATACATGAAGGTCTAATTTTTAAAATTGTCTTGACACCTTGGATAATACTAATAGTTCTACTATTAATTATAATAATACATAATAATCCCCAAACATCAACCTAATAGTTCTACTGTTAATTATAATAATATATATGCATACATGAATGTCTAATTTCTAAAATTGTATTGCCACCTTGGATAATACTAACATTAATGTTCGTGTGGGAGATAAAGATAAAGGCATGTTATGAAATAGAAAGGACGAGCGTACCACAAACGTTTTAGCCGCTTGCACTAGAGATTTTCGATTTACCTACATATTAAGCGGTTGGGAAGGTTCAGTGGGTTCAGCCCATGACAATATGGTTCACTTTTTAGAAAATATCCTTTGAAAGTACCACAAGGTAACAATATTGATAGCAATTATGTTCCTTATGAACTATATGAATAATTAGATATAATCAATTATTGAGAGTTCATACGGCTTATTTTAGGTAAATATTATTTATGTGATGCCGGATATATGAGTTGCGAAGAAATTTTTACCCCCTTTAAAGGACAAAGAAATCATCTAAGTGTCTGGAACTGATGATGCATATTATAACATGAAGCTTTCGCAAGTGATGAACCTCAAAGAAAGATGCTATGGGTTGTTGAAAATGAGATGGTGTATTCTATGATGCACTACTTGGTATTCTAGAAAAACCGTGGGAAGAATTAATTTGGCATGTGGACTTTTGTATAATTTCATCCGGTCTTACATGATTGTGGATCCAATAGAGCTTTTACTCATGGATGACGAAGAGGATGAAGACGAAGGTCCTTGGGGTCAAAATATTGATACCTTAGAAACTATCGAACTCTACATGGAATCCATTTAGGAAGAATTTAGCCAATGAAATGTATAATGCTTGGATTCAATCAAGGCCATAGGCTTCATGCATGCTAGTATATAACTCATTTCTTTTCTTTTTTCATCATGTGTGTGTAGAAGCTTATCTACTTATTTTGAACGATGTACGGCTACGTCATTTGATATTTAGTTTTATGTAGTAAATGAAAAACAAATGAAGTTATTTAGTTTCTGTGTGACAAAAAAAATGAAGATCATTTTATCTCCATTAGGATGTGTACGTTGATAAACTTTTGCCTAAACTTTTGTACTATATGGCTGATTGTTAAGGTCAGTCTGATAATTATTTTCCAAACTATGTAATCATACAGTTTGCTATTTATCAATTAAACATGAATACGTCGAAGGTAAAAGGAAAGTTAGGGAAGAAGGTGATGTTAACAATCATATATAAATAGTACGATAGACTACTAATACATTTAGAGTGTACAACAAATAGTAGATGTGGTTGAAAAAATAAAAATTGAATAGTTTTTTTTTTAAGTCCAGCTTAAATATCTTTGTTGATGAATTTTAATTGAATTATATATCTAAAACTAGTTTAGCTCTTTTTTTTTTCGATTTCGTAAGATTTCGAATAGTTTAACTTCCTTTCAAGAAATCTTAATATGCCCATTTCAAGAAAAGAAGTTTCTTTAAAAAAAAAAAAATAGAGTCAACATAATGAAAGAAACTTCAAAATAAGTAAGAAAAACTAAGAGTTAACAAAAGAAAGATTTATTTCACGCAAAAAAATATATAGTAAGAATAGTCATATTGTAGGTAACTAAGTCAAAAAAGAAGAAGAAGGGGAAGAAGAATGAAGAAAGAAACTTTTGTTGGCGGTGAATTGATGAAGTGGATTTAGAAGGAACGAGTTCGATACCTATGCCCTTATTCACTGCACACATTTAGAAGAAAAGTTATAATGAATAAGTAAAAGAAGTGTGTGTTTTATTATTTGACTGGATATCACGACTATTGATGTACATCTTTACTTCCTGCATTTCACCAATTGAACTACTTACATTGCCTTTGTACATCACGTCGCAATGTATACAACTTATAAAATTTTCAAATCTTGAGAGAGGCCATGGCTCTAGCTGGCCACCTGGCTCCGCCATTGTGTGGATATATGGACTAGTGTCATGTATTGATGTGATTACAAGGACGTCCATGGCTAGCTTTGTTAATCTGCTTAACATGCTTTTTTTCCAAGGGATAAGTGGTAGTAATACTTCAATTGGAAAGGTTTGGTTAAATGTTGTAAGAGTGTTCTATTATCTCATTTAAATGATTTTTTTTATTGCCTAAAAAACTAGGGTCCCAACTGGGGTGTCACATTAGCAGCAATACGAGACATTATATTGATAGTTAAATAGTGAAGTGTTACAAAAATAAAAATTATAAATTATTCAAGGAGGGTGGGAAGGAGTTATTAGGGGATTAACTTGGTTGGGGCTATGGGTGTATGAAAATTGTAGCTATTAAGCTCAGGGACGGCTTAGACTTTGTAGAGGCTCTGTGCGATAGTCGAAATTGAGCCCCTAAACTTCTGAAGTAGCCGCTTCTGAAGATTTTTGACGCTTTATTATAAATGTTGCCATGTTAAAAAGCGTCAATATATCACTCCCGACCCTTCGTTGGACCGTCCAGTAATTTATCGACGCTTAAGCGTGGCAAATTTGTGATTTTGACGCTTTTTGCCGTCATTTTATGCTTCCACATTATGAATTATGAGTCCCTAATCGTCCTGATTAAGCTAATTGCTTAAACCTTCTTAGAACAAAGGTACTCTTCACGAGAAAATCTCCATTGGCTATAAATATAGAGATACATTTCGTGGAAGAATTATTTCGTGACAAAATACCAGTAATTATTTATTACTAGTTTTTTTTTTTGGTAAGCTATTTCTTTGCTAAATTTAATTAGAATTTATTGCATATGACAAATGACTTCTATTTCATGAAACTACAACAGTACAATGCAAGTGCAGATAATCCATCTTACACTTATCGAAAAAGTTTATGGAGGAAGTAATTGATTGCTTTAGAAAGAAAAAACACGATGCATATAAAACATGAGTGAAACTATAGTGCCTTAAAAACTTTGCAGTTGCTATTTTACTTATTCTTTTTATTAGGGGTAAATGAAAGCTAAGGAACTCTCTTCTCAAGATGAATCCCCAACATAGCAGCCATTAAATAGACGAGAAACATTATTATGAAAAAAAAGAAGTTAAAATTGGTCTTATGATGACCTTGTTTAGAGAGCGAATAAGCAACTTTATTAATTTCTCGATAAATGTGATTTATACAAAAAAGCTCAAGTTATTGTAACAAAAAATTACAATCATCTAAAAGTGTTGGAAAAATTCCTGTGGCGACTAATGTTTACCTTGTAAAATATGTATAATAATCAAATTATGACCCTTAATTATTGTCTTCCTGGCGTTACTTTGTAATGTTGTAATGGGAATATTGCAGAGTGAAGTAGGTTCTTCTACTAAGAAACCAATATTTGAGCATTGTGCTGAAATAAAGTTGCTATTATACTTTCTAATACTAATTAGTAATGCATCTAATTTCAATATAATCCCATCAATTAATTATATTAAAAGTATCTCCTTATGCTTTATGTACCTTATTTAATAGCCCAGCCTTGTGAAAATTAAAACCTAAACCCTAACATATTGTAGCCAATGGATTATACCTTAAAAATAAAGAATGGATCATTGAATCATATGGATCTTTACCTTACCATCTATAAAGCCATACATGATTAAGACAAGGTGAATAGCGTACAATTAAACATTCAGTTCTACGAACAATAAAAATGGAATCTAATACACAATACTCATATAATCAATGCATTAGAAAAATAATTTGACTTAATATGTGCTATAAATTAGAAAATTAGCTATTCTTATTCTTATTATTTTTTTCATGACAATTCAAGTTTTCAGTATAGAATACCTGGTTAGTTTTGAGATCGATCTTGCTATGAATATGTTTGTTTATATCCCGCTGCATTGTAAAAGTAAACAAAAATAAGCAACATGAGATTATAGTAATATAATATAATGCTACAGGAAAAAACAAAGGAGGATATAACCACAATTAATTAGGTGGGGTTTTTGTGTTATTACTAACATATTTATGAAGGTCTAGACAGATGATGAAGATGGAATCAAGAAGGAGGAGGTGTGACGATACTCAAGGGAGCGATGAAAAACTTAGTTAAGGATGCATCTCATAAAAGAAGAAGAAGAAGAAGAAGAAGGGGATGAGTACGAATGACTGTGAGAAAATAATAATATTAATTAGGAAGCTGCATATTTAAGCGAGATATGAACATTATTGTTTATTCATGATTACTTGACATATTTGATCAATTTTAAGCCAAGGACGGATCTTTTAATTCACATCATACTACTTTTCTGCTTTTAATTTTTATAATTTTTTGAAGCCTTAATAGCTTGAGTAATAATTGATACCCTCCTTAATTAAATCTCCCCGTAAAACAAATCTATATGGTGCTGTTTGGAATCATTTTCAGTTTTCAATTTTTAGTATTTTTTTCTTCCAAAACTTAAAACCAACTTCTGAAAACCAAAAAAGTGGTTGTCAAATTTCTATTGTTATTTTTAAAAACTACGGTCAAATACAAGAGGTCAAATGTCATAATTTTAGAAAAAACTTCATTGTTAATTAAGTTGAAAATTTTTGAAAAGCAAAAAGTGAAAGCTCACAATGATCAAGCCTAAGGCCTAAAATTATGAGTTATGTTTTCCTAATTTCGTTTCTTAAGTTAAACACTTCTAGGATAACTTTTTTAGATTGTTAAGTAAACATCCAGTAAATGACACGTCATTAGTATTCCCGAATTCTTTCAGTCATTTTTCAAATAATATATTGATGTATTATTTTTAGAAAATCATCGGTGAAAATTACATCCTACTAAAAATTCGACAAATTATAATCAGATTCAATAAAAGTCAATTTTATAACTTTGTCAATTGTCAACATTTTGACTATGTGTTTTCTCAAAAAAGTCAAAATTATGTAGCATGAAAACGATTATCTAATTCTGTCCTTTAAGATAAAAATCAAGCAGTTTTATAACTTTATTTCACTAGGATCCTCAAACAGTGACGAGTACAGAGTCCACAACCAGTCAGTCCTTGATACTCCGTCTAGTCCCCACACATTCATACCTTTCCCACCAACAACTGTATGTATCATGTCTGTATGTCTGTACGTACAATAAAAAATTACTTTCCGGTCTCCACTTTCCTACTTTAGCTAATCCACTCATCACTCTCTCGTACAGACAAATAGCAAACAAAAAAAGAGCAAAGCAAAAGCACACAGACAGACAGCCCCTCTCTCTCTCACTCTCTTTCCAGCTAACAACTTTATCTTAGCTAACTACCCTTTACTCTTTCTCTCTTAGGTTTCTATTATTCATTTTCATTTTTTCTTTTTTCTTCGGACAATTCTGGGTTCTCTTCAGCTGGAGTTATTGGAATTATGGTCCGGAAGCATGGATGGCAGTTGCCTGCTCACACATTTCAGGTTATTTTCTTTTTGTCCTTTTTATTCCCATTTATTTACTGGTGTAATTGCAATGTCTTTACTTGGCTTAAGAGAATTTTCTTGAAGTTCGAGTTTTTGTTTTTTGTCTGCATTACGGTATTTATTTTTTTGTTACTGTTACAAATATACAGACTGCAATGTGCATAATCTCCTGTTTATTCGAGCTCATTTTTTTGTTGTCGTATCATTGTAATATATTTCATATTTTGTCGTTTAATTAATGGGGTACGGTAAATCAACTAGAAACGCCAATGCTGAGCTAATTAAGCTCTCAATACTGTAGTAGTTTTATTTTGTTTTAATAGTAAAAGTTTAGATCTGTTTTAGTGATTTCACCCTCTCCCCAGGCGTAAAAAATATATATTTTTTTATAGTTGAAGCAATAATCATGGGAAACAATGACAAATAAACAACCTAAAAGAGTGAATTAGTGTGAATGTAGTTGTTGTTGATCTTTTGCTGGAAATTTTCTGTCTAGCTAAGTAGTAGATATCTGGTGAACTTACATTTTGTACCTTCTACAAACTTATTTTCAGTTAAGTTGTTAGAAGTTCAGTTTAGTGTCAATGTAATTTCATAAAAGCCCAATATTGATAGGGTTTTAATAAGTAATTGTGTGTTAAAACAATGAAACAAAAAGTTCAGTTCGGTAAACAGAAGTTCGGTCAGGGTTGTGTAAGTGAGTACTACCGCCATGTTTGATGTTTGATTTGATGTGCTGTATCCAAATGGTTTGAGCCTGTTATTGTTGCGTCGTGCTGACGCCAGAGGAGATCACTTGAAGCTCTCAGGTACTGAACAGTACACCACTTCAAGAACTAAACTCTTTAATAAGCTCTCTAAACAGAACTCTTTTAAATTATTTAACTGTCCGTATCCAGAACCGAAAATACAGAAGCTGATCCTGTCTAGGATAAGGATGCCATAAGATATTTATAAGCAAGGGCGCCCCTCCTCCCATTGCCAATTGGATTTGAATCTCATGTATTTTGAATTCCTTCATGGCGTCTATACTTGGTGCACCCACGCATATTTTTAAAACTTTTGTGATGAAGGTTGTGGAAATTATTGCTGAAATATTTTGCTCTCGAACGATTATTTGATCTGATTTAATCGTATCTATCTTCTGGTTAGGTTGTTGCAATAACTGTATACTGCTTGCTGGTTGTCGCGTTTTATGCGTTCCTGGCTCCTTTCCTCGGAGGGCGCATATGGGAGTATACTTTGATTGCTACTTATTCGCCAGTGGTACGTGCATCAAAATACTCTGTCAAGAATTTCTTCTTTTCTTGCCTTCTGTTCGATATTTTACATATACTTGAATGTGGTTAGAAGTTGTTACTTATTCCTCCACAATAGAAGTTGGTACGTATTATTAAGTGAAGCACTGTCATCTCAGTTCTCTCAGCACTCCAGAAGACTAGTGTGTTCAAACGGAGTATAGATTAATATTTAAAATTGGACTTCAGAGTTTCTTGCTTGCGGAGAGAGGGAAAGCAACTAACGGTATTTTAGTGAGCTAATATCCAACTGACGTGTACATATCGCATGTGGAAAGTTAGGGTGGTCATTGTGTAGAGTCAGTGAGTCACCATACTCATTCAACTATGCTACAGTTTGAATCTCATTCAATCCATATTGAGCTGGATGCGAAATGATGCTGAGTGCTATTGTATATGGGAACAGCCATCCTCCAATTTAGTGCACTCTCTTGACTTACGGAGTGGACTGGTTAGTGTGGATTTGCTCGTGCTTTACAACAATAGCCGCAGCATTGTTACATTTATGAGATTAAATCCCTCTTGTCAGGTTCGGAACTCAATTGGTGAGGAGCAGTGTCTAGAAGGTTCGGGGTAAAATTGCGTGATGAATGTGGGATAAACAGTGGTCAATGTCCTCGAGAGGTCTTTTCGGGTTTCCATAGTGAGATCTTTAGCTAGTGTTTTGCTGGACACCTATCAATATTATTTTCTTGAATTTGTTTCTATGTATGTCATTTTTCTTTTGTACCTCCGTTCTACTTGCAAACTAAACTTGTCTTATTCATGTTGCAAATTTTGGAATTGACGCTCTTTGCCCCTTTGTAATTTTACTGAGTTTGCTGACATCTTGTCCTTAGCCGTTCATTTCCCACTTACTTTATAATATTTATTTTTTCGATTAAGAAATTTTTTCCGTTCGAAAAATTTGTTAGAAACTATCATAATTTTATACTGCTACATTAATGTTTAAAATGAACTATTTTTTTGATGCTTTAAAGTCTTCAAAATGGCGAGAAGAGCGAGTTTCTTTAAAGGTTAAGAGTATACTTCTAACTCAAGGTTTGGTCTCGATTCTCACCAGCCTCAATCGAACCTATATTTTTTACATGGATACATGATAGCCCTTTACTTCCGAAATGGATATAGTAGGGGAGGGGGGTGGAATCTCCTCCTCTATCCCATCAACACACTTCCCTGCTCTAGTTCTCAAGTGCTCCCTTTTCCTTCCATGACCCAGCATCACATTCTCTTCCCTAAAAGCCACCACCTCCTCCAACACTTCCTCTCGTCTCTCTCTTCCACCCTGTGGTTTTCACCCCATATGAACCACGGCCATCTCCATGGACAACTGCTAATGAATTTGGGGAAAGCTATGGTGATGGATGAGGAATGCAGAGTGAGGAAGATGGAGCTGGGTTTTGGTAGTAAGGTGGTGCTGACGGTGGAGGGGAAAGAGGATGGAACCGTGAAGTAAGGGTGTGGTGGGGTTAAGAGTGCATGCTCAGGAAGATGGAGTTTTCCTTTGGAATTTGAAGGGTAACGGTGGAATAACGAGAATTGTAAGGTACAAACCGAACAAGGTCAAAGCTGTAGTTTTTTCTGCAAAAATTTAGAAGCACATGTTTTTCTGGCCAAAAGTTCATAGAATTTGGAAATTCACAGCATATTTTTTATTTTGTTTTGGGTAAAAAGCATATTATCTTTTGATGAAATTATTCTTTTCATTCTGACAATGTAGCAAGATACAACTGGAATACAAATCCATCGACCAGAGAACCCCAAACAAAACGATACAACAGGATGAAGGGGTTGCATGGGCCCTTGGCCATGTGATTATTATTTCGCTGACCTAAAATATATTTGAAAAGCCTTACATTTTCATAGTCTTGGTAAGAGTGGAAGTGTATCAATGTATAATATGGGGCACATAAACACCAATGGCATGCGCCAGAGAAAGCGTATCTGCTCTTATATTTCTCCAGACATTTTTGTGATACTTATGTGTGGGGCGAGTAATGAGACATGTGCGCATTTAGTCTTGCACTGTCCAGCACAAGTGCTATCGTGTAAGTTGTTTAGGGTGAAATATTGAAATTGGATTGTTGGGTATGCCCTCTGACAGGGATGCATATCAAGGTTTTTGTTTTAGGGGGACTAGGAGATGAAGATACTATGGATTGTGGATCTTCTGGCTAATCTGTGGTGCATATGGCTTGAATGTAACACTCGCACATTCCTTTGGAAAATCATTGCCTTTGGATGGAATCTGGATCATTTGCCTATTTTGGCTTCACTAAGAGCTTGTGCTGCAGGTGCTTTTGAGGACTGTTCTATGCACAAGATCCAAATAAATTGAAATATTCTGTATTTGTCACTTTTGATTTTGAGGACACTTTGCGCGTTGTGATATTTCATCAATATGTTTCTTATCTGAATAAAATAACAAATATCTTTGCTTTGAGTTATATAACATTCTGACCAAGTTCCAAACTTCCAATACAATATGCCAAAATTTAGATGTTGCCCATATGCCATCCTTTCCCATGAGTGTGTAGCTTCTGTGGATTTGCTATTATATTATGACTGTAGCTTCTGTTAATCTCCATGTTCACTTGTTTCTTTGGTTAATCTGATGATGAATTTACCAACATGTAGGCACTGGTTGTTTTCATCTTTTACGTACGATGCACTGCAATTAATCCTGCGGATCCAGGGATCATGTCTAAATTTGATCATCGAACTACCAATGAAGTCAATAAGCAGCACAAAATTTCAGCCAAGGAGAACCGTGATGGAGTAGATGAACATACAGATGGTCGTGCCTCTCCGTACTCATTGTCTAGGAGCACAACTATGGCAAGCAACTTAAGTAAGAACGATTCGGTGAAAGAAGTTCCCAAAGTTGTGGAGCTGATACAGAAGAAAAGTAAGGGGTCATCTTGCAGTGGACTTGGAGGAATCTTGTGTGTGTTATTTGTTCATGAAGATTGTCATAAAGAGAATGATATTGAAGAACAGCAGGGCAGCAGAGCAGATGCGTTATTTTGCACACTTTGTAATGCTGAGGTACAAGTCTCATAAATTGTTTTCTAAGATAAGAAAAAAGTTTATTAATAGAAGATTGAAGGTACATGAGAGGAAGAGGATTCTTCGCCATCATATTTAAAGATTTAAAAACTGAAATGATTTATGTCAACATACATTTGCTGATCGTTTTTTATTTCTGCATTCTATCTGATAGTCATTTCCACCTGCTTTCTGAAAATGATGGCGGGACCTTGTTTTCTAATAGTGCCATATCACCTAGTTAGTCCTTTACAATGATTAATGAAAGATGAAGAGAACCTGTGAATTTAATATCGTAATCGTGGAGGCCAGAACAATGTGCATATTGGTTACAAAATTATGGTACATAAACTCATGCTAGCTGCTTGTTGGCTCATTGTTTTTCCTCTCTCCTTTCATGCTGCATATCAGCATGTATAGGTGGAGGACTTGGAAACTCTTTCTTCAGCATGCAATTCTTTGATAATCAGTTAAATCTTAAATGTCCTAGGAAAAACTATCAGAATCTGTTGGGTTCTTGACTTCATAATTTTCCTTTGTGAAAAATTGCCTTCTCATAGCAAAGTGGTAAACGAGTTAGTTTATGTAAGTAATTGCTTAGGAAGGTAGTTTCTAAGAATAAGTTCTGTTAGCCTATGTAAGGCTCATTATTGCTGTCTATTATGTTTAGTAAGGATTTCTAAGTTTTTAGTGAGTTTCTTGACCAGAACAGGTGAAAGCCAAAGCCAGGATTGTCGCCCTTTAAATTTGAGTCTTAAACGTGAAGAGTTGGTGATTGTCCCTTAAATACGTAGCTCTTTGGTAATTAGTTACTTTCATATCCCTTTAATTTTGTTCTGTACACAGAAAACCGACAAATATAATGCGTCAAAGGCAAAGGGAAACAGTGGTGACATCATATTGCATGATCTCAGATGTGAAAAGGATCCAGGAACAGATTAATGTTCTTGGGACTTGGTCTGAGTACTGCAGCGGTAGTTATTGATTTCTGTTGTCTGTACGTATCTCTTTCTTAAAATCCCTTCTGGGTCAGGAATCGGAATCAATGTGTGTGATGTGATGTGCGTTTTTTCCCCCTGCTGTTATCTTTTAATTTATCTGTAAGTTCAAGGGCAAGAATAAGGGTCTGTCAGTGCAGAAGTTCTCAGTCTGAACCTGGATGAACCATGCACACTGCTTATTGCTATATGCTACCGATATTCTCTTCTAATTGAATGAGGCCTGTCATTCAGGTGCGCAATTTCAGCAAACATTGTAGGAGCTGTGACAAATGTGTTGATGGGTTTGACCATCACTGCAGGGTATGCTTCTTTTCCAGAAAACTTTACCCAAGATTTTACTCTTGGAGCTAAATCGATGAGACTAACTTCTTCCTGGTCATTTGACCATCCATATAAATCTGTGGTTGTAGTGGCTGAACAATTGTGTGGGAAGAAAGAACTACTTGACTTTCATCTCTCTTATGGCCTTCGGTCTCCTCTGGGTATGTATTCAGCAACTCTTCCTCTTTTGAGGTTATTTGTTCGTAACTTCGTATGTCTTATATAATTTTAGATTTCCTTGTTTTCAGCTTGTTTTTGAAGCCGGGGTTGGTGTTGCTGTTTTTGTTCGTTGCTTTGTTAACAAGAATAGCATGGAGGCTGACATCATTGACCGATTAGGAAATGGTTTCTCACGTGCCCCCTTTGCTACTGTAGTGGTATGTTGTACATTGAGGGGCTGACATGTGATTTTACATCTACATGGTTAGACTGGCAATTGCTTATAGAACGAGACTGATCCCAAAATCATATTACCCACAGGCTATATGTACAGCAGTTTCTCTGCTGGCTTGTGTACCTCTTGGCGAACTTTTCTTTTTCCACATGATACTGATGAAAAAGGTAATTTGTACTGTTTATTTTGTAATCTGGTTCTGCTGGTACCTTTTTCGGCAAATCCTTATTAAGGCTTTATGACTTTAGGGTCTAACTACATACGAGTATATTGTGGCTATGAGGGATGTGAATGAGGCACCACCTGGAGGGGTATCTGAGATTGATGATTTACCAAATGAGTTATACTCCCCAACTGGTTCTGCAACAACTGGTTTTAGTGGTGGCAGTTCGCTTGGTCTTCAATACAAGGGATCTTGGTGTACACCTCCCAGGGTGTTTGTGGATTATCAGGTATGTCATCATGTCAATTTTGTATAATCTTAAGAAACCTTGTTATTGATCAAGGTGTCCTTTAAAATGCTTCCTTGTCTTCTTTACATAGGATATGATCTGTCCCTGTATGACACCACATAATACTTAGTTTCTAGGAGACTAACAAAACTTGTGGCAATAACATCTCATCCGCTTAATGATGTAACATGTCTAGGCTGGCAAGAGCTATATCAGTGCATGTCTCTGAGTGTGGAGAGAGTTATTTCTTAAGTCTTAAGTCATACGTAAAACGACCAGTATAAGTACTTAATATGAATTCCTGTGACGTCGCTTTGCTAGCTTGCTATCTTCATTGCTATTATAACCCAGAATGAATCTTGGAAAGATTCTTTTGGGTCCTTCAGGAGTCTCTGCACTCACGTTCCTTAGATAAGGTTGTAACTTGTAAGGCTTCTTCTGAGTTCTGACCATGCCAAATATGAGTTGGCACTGTTGTTAATTTCAATTTTACTATGTCCTAGAAATGAAGCCCCTAAGCCAACTGAACCAGTGTCTCAAGTGCAGGACAATAAACCTCTTGTTGAGCATGAGCTCATACCATGGTTAAACACCTTAGGATTAAAGCTGCTAGGTCAGCTTAACCCCTGTTTTCAGACTTGTAGTTCATGGTGCTTTAGTATACTTTCATTTTATTTGGGACTTAAAGAGGAAAATGAAGATTTTTGCTGGGATTTTATAAGATGTACTGTTAATTTATTAAGAAAAGAGTCAAAGACTGACATAGTGGCCGGGGTGTTTGAAGGGAATACAAGACGTACTCAAGAGGGGGGGTGAATTGAGTACAACCCGGTTTTAAAACTTTTCGCACGTTGCCTGGGAACAGAGTACTTTGTTCCCTCTGAAATGATCAAAGTAATCTGTACTTATGTACTTTATGAACTCAGAGATAAATAAGCAAGTTGTCTAGGAACTCAGTGCTTGCTTGGTTCCCACTGAACACGTATACTCAGAACTGCAGAAATACTTTGGCGAATAATAAAGCGTAAAGATATAAAGCTTGACACCAGATCTTTTATAGAGGAAAACCCAACCTTGGGTAAAAAACCTCTTCTTCCACTATGATCACGCCTCAAAAGAGACACCGTTACAATTACAAGTAGTAAGCTCTCAAACTACCTAATTGCAACTCACACTTGCTCCTCCTAATCTACGTTGTAGACTAAGATTGAATGAAGAACAAAATCTTTAGTGTTTACCTAGAGTGACTTCAAAAAGTTGATAAGGTACAATGATAATCCTATGAGCACTTGATGGAATACTTGTGGTTCTTTGGTGTGGAAAGTCTGTATATTTGTGTGTAAGTCCTCAAAGTTTTCCCCGTGTCTTTTCGTGTATATATACTAAAAGAATATTGGTCAATATACTAGGTCTAGATCACATATTCAAGGAAAGACTACGTCATCTTAGTGATCTTAAAAACCAACGTGCCAAAAAGGTTTATGAACTTAGTCTCTTCTCA
>ONZK01002102.1:13988-29050 GCA_900322385.1 Pharnaceum exiguum | reverse complement strand
ACTCCTATACAACTGAAAAATGACCTATGTGCAACTGAAAAATGACCCCTTTACAAGTGAAAAATGACCCATGTATAACTGAAAAATGGCAGGCATATATTGTCTGAAAAATGACCCCTTTACAAGTGAAAAATGACCCCTGTATAACTGAAAAATGACCTCTGTAAAACTGAAAAATGGCAGACAATACTGTCTGAAAAATGACCCCTGTACAACTATAAAATGACCCCGTCTCACACTAACGTTAGTGTGAGACGGTCTCACCCAAATATTTGCGAATATAATATAGGTAATATAGGTAAGTCAATTACTATGAAATTCCCATTATTATAACAATTACCTAGCGTTTTATTTAACACAAATATTTGTGTGAGACCTTTTTTTTTATAGGGTTCATTTTTCAGTTGTACAGGGTTTATTATTCAGTTGTAAAGGGTTCATTATTCATTTTTATTCAATTATACATGGTTCTTTATTCAGTTGTATGGGGTTCATTATTCAGTTGGGCTCATTTTCAGTTGTTATACATTTTTTCTAGGGGGTTCATTATTCAGTTCTACAGGGTTCATTATTCAGTTGTAAAGGGTTAATTATTCAGTTGTTCGGGGTTCATTATTGGGGTTTCATTAGGGGGATCATTATTCATTTTTATTCAGTTATACAGGGTTCATTATTCATTTGTATGGGGTTCATTATTCAGTTATAGGGGGCTCATTATTCAGTTGTTATATATTTTTTCTAGGAGGTTTATTATTCAGTTCTACATGGTTCATTATTCAGCTGTAATACATTTCTATAGGGTTCATTATTCATTCTAGGGGGTACATTTTTCAGTTCTACAGGGTTCATTATTCAGTTGTATGGGGGTTATTATTCATTTGTATAGAATTGAAAAAAAAAATTGGATCATTGGGCCATAAGACGGGTGTACACAAGTCCTTTTGTTTATTTAATGGATTTCATTCAAATATTCAATACAAATTATGTTGTCCTCCTTACATAATAAGAAATAAAGACGTCACGTACGTCCAAGACTCCAAGCTAATCAAAATCAAGATAAAAACGCAGATGGATGCTGATTGTCCATGCAGCAGTTTATTTTGAGTACTCGTTTATTTTCCCATCGCCATTGAGAGTAAGAGCTAGACATAAGACTCAATGTCATTGATAGTAGAATACTGTAGGATATATCTCCTATTTTTAATTTGTCAATGCCCTGATATGACGTCCGAGGTAAAACGGAAAGCGGGATTGTACCCTTCGAAGATACAAGTTCACAAGCGTTAACAATGCTGTTGTCAACTTCTTGTAATCTCCAATAGAATCTAGATCACCAAGGGCAGAAGAATACATGCTGCCCCAGGCCTTGAAGTTCGTCATCCCAAGGTCACTAAGAAATTCAAAATGATTGAAGGGCTTCAACAAGTGGTTGCGAGTAAGCTCAACCATGACATCAAGCGTCATGCCAGGGATTTCGCTGTCACTAAGGAAGCGATGCAGGGTTTGTGGTCCGTCCGTCATCAAGCAGCACCACTGGTGCATCCAAACCGGAAGAACATTACCGCCAGTTCCCATACCACTTGGAATAACCCCTGCAAAGCTAGCCACAATATCGTCTGGTTCGTCTAAGAGCACACGCCTAGCTTCGTTCAAGAAAATGGCTTCCGCGCTTTTCCATCCACCATCAAATTTAAGGCACTTGGCAGCAGGTATCGGAAGATCTTCTGGTTGGGTACTGCCATTACCGAAGAGACGAATAGTAGCATCTAACACTTTGTGTTGAGTTGCTGCTAGAGTGATCTCATAAACTGCATTCCCCATCTTTGCTAGCTCCATCAGGTCTTCCTCCAACACTTGGGCAAATTTGTTTACAAAAGCGCTTTCATGTGTCTTGCCATACGTGATGACAATTGATTGCCCTTGAGCAAATAGATAGATCGCCCCTGGATGGCGATCAACCATGTTGCCAGTTCCTGTGTAAGTAATCGTGGTGGGCAATACAATGCCTTCGCCCGAAACGTTGGTATGAAGGGCGAAGCTCGTTAGCGGTAGCTGAGAACATACGAGCTTAACTACCTCCGGGTTCTCTTCACTCATTAGTCTCGCACGGGCTGTATGCCCGGCGACTTTTATTTCAATCAATTTTGTACAAGACATTCTATATATTCCAAGTGCAAATGTTGTGTGCAAGAGTTGATTTAATTGTTTTGAAATTGGCGAGGAAATTGTTATACTAAAGGGATTGGGGCATGTGTCATATATAGGCGCCAATTAAAGATTGCCGTAGTCAAAAGTCAATGCGTACATCAGTTTTCTAAAATACATGGACATAGCAGAACCACGGGCCACGAGAGAGGATACTGCCATACTGGTTATATTTTCGCAACTGACCTTAATCCATTTCGCCATACATTTACATGATCCGACCAAGACTTTTGCGGTAAATTATTAGAGAAGAAAGAAAATGGTGAGTTGTTATTGTGACCAGTGTACAGTGTCAATTGGGTTAATTACGTTATTTATTGTTGGAATATTGAGGTAGCTTATGCCCACATTGATAATTTGTAATGATCTTCAAGTGTTTATAAGTAAATAAGTATCATCCACTCATTGTTAATTGGTTTTGAGTTGGATCCCACGAGCTTATATCACTTCTCTTTGGCCCCAATTTAACATTTATATGATCTTGAGCAGGGCCAACCTATAGCTTCTGGTGAAGTAAAGGAGCATCAATACGACCCGAGCTCGATCATATATTTGAGCTCGATCATATATACTCGTTGCTTCATACACGTCGGGATAACTGTACCCGTCCTTTAGTTCAACGTAACTGCCTAACATTAGTAATGTCTGCAAATGGGAAAAAAAGTGCGTGTTAGTTTCATCTTTAATACTATCCTTCTCTAATCTCTATATATACACCAATGTCAATGGTTTGCCCTGACTTTAAAGATATACCACAACCTTACGAAGTTTTATGGCCGAGCATTGCCAAATGCCAATTCTTGGTGATTTTATTCCACCATTTTGAGTTTATGGCAATTCTCTTTCAATCAGAAAAAAAAAATAGTCCACGACTTCTGATTCGCGAAGCCTACGCGTGGCAAGTCAACTAATTCTCCATTTCAAAACATCCATGCCTTGTTTTTGGCTTTTTGCCACAAAGATTAAGATTGTGAGATTATCTGAACTAATGCCTATATGATCTTGTAGTTGTTATCAATTTTGTTTAGTATCTACATAAAAGTCGTCACTACAACAAGAAATAAAACCAATTATTTCACAACACTAAAATTTGTGTGAAAGCGAATCTCCGAATCATAAATGTGACGGGTCACTAATAGACGTCAGTGGGTCACTAATGATCAATGAAGGGTCATAATCAACTTTTTTTTATCATTAATACTCAAGCTGTGTTTTGTCAATCTGCAGTATTACAGTTCAAATTTTTTTCAGTTCACTTTATTTAAGTTATAAATGCCTTCATTTTTCCGGTTCAGATTGTTACAAACGAACAAAACACACAACCAGTGTAACAGGTCTACACAATATTGTGATTTCATAAATGACCAAAAGATAAGTGAGACAATGATTTGAGAACAAAGGGATCGAAACAGAATAGCAGTGTGTTAGTAATTAGTATATGTGAATGATTTGTGTGAATCTGTATCATGAGACAAAGTGATTAATGAACATTGAAGATCACTAATACCCAGTCTCGTATATGAAATGAGTTTAGACAAGTTTTTGTGATTTGACCAAGGAGCAAACACATAAATGAGACAATGATTTAAGAACTGAGGGATTGGAGTTGGGTGTGTTAGTAATTAGTATAGTATATGTGAATATAATGTAACATGCATATACTCCGAACGGTAACCAGATTACGAAAATTATGACTAATAATAAAGTAATGACATTTCTCAGTTCACTATTAATATATAGAGGAATACTTTTTATAAAAATTACCCGGTATTATAGACTTACATCGAGTGTATTTAAGAATAGATGTGACCTATGAGTAGGTAACAAAAGGAGCACGAAAATTGGAGAAAATCATAATAGATGAATGGATTGACATTTGTTCCCCTTCTACTCATATTTCACTTTCCAAATATGGTAAATTGTATTTCTCATTGATTCCCTTCCCTTCCCCTTCGTTCCTCATCTTCCCAAACATGCTGGGAGAATCAATAGAAGTAACATAAGTTTGATTACACTCATAATGCTCAAAATCACAAAGATATATAAGGAACAACAAAACAAAATTCACTATCATGCATGTGTCCCCTATTTCTTATTATAAATTAATATTTGAAATATTATTAATGTACATGTGTAATTGTGTAAATGCATATGAAAACTGAAAAGCAACAAAGGAGTTTCTGATTGCTAAAAATCCCACATTATAGCATGATCAAAGTCACAATGTTATCAGCTTATGTGAAAAATTATTGAAGACCCCACTAGTCTACTCTTGAACAAAACCATACGAAAACATGTTCAAGGCTAACTAGGGCCACAAAATCTTAGATCCCCTCGAAGTATATCAGCAAGCATTTGTTGATGCATTACAACCACAGCCTCAGCTTGTATCCTAGCCTCCGGCTTTTTTCCAACCAAATCTTGTTGCTGCTTCAAAATTTTGTTTTTCAGGCTTATCACCTACAATAAAAAAACGATTGAATCATGTCAAATTACTCTAAGATTTCTTAGATACATTTGTAGTACACTCAAAAACTGGTAATGGAAAAGTGATTATTTCACCTTTCTGTAAGGCCAGCGAGGTATCTTGAATGACCGGAGTTTCTTCTTGATGACTGTGGCACATAATCCTAGTTCTTTGCATGCTTCGTCTATAGGAACATCAAAGTACCTGGCAATATCGCTCAAAGTCATTTTCCTTATTCTCTCCCTCTGTATTACTTGGCCATGTAAAAATAAGAAAACCAAAAGAAATTAGAATAACAAAACCAATGAATTGATAATGATCGAAACACCCTCAATTATTGTTAAATTTGAACACAAACCCAGATTGTTGAATGTTGACAATAAAAATGTTAGATCTTAGTATATAGTCAAAATGAAATATCCTAGTTTGATTTGCTAGTGACAAGTTAGATTGAGAAATGATGAATAAGAGTAACAAGTAGAACGAAGAAAAGAAAACAAATTAAAGCGACCTGAAGAGCCAATTCGGTCTTGAAGCCAAGTGAGACTGGACGACCTTTTCTTGTTGGCGGGTTAGCACTAGCAGGGTAAGTAGGGACCTCTAGTGACTCCAATATGTTTACACCGATTGCTTGGTTCATCCTGTGATCAGAAGTGTCGGTCTCAGTATGCGCCACTTCTACTGGTGATCTTCCTGATAACAAACATGTAAAAAATAATCAAAACGATCCGATCAAATTAAATCACCTGATTTTTTGGGGTAAGGCTGTGTACATCAGACTCCCTCAGTACCCCATCTGAGATGGGATTAGACTGAGTTGTTGATATATTGTTGTTGATCCGATCAAATTAAACCAAATCATATAGTCCGTACTCAGCCTATGAGATGCAGATAAGTGATCTAATACTTAATTACTCTATCATGAGAAAAAATTATGTACTCCTTCGAAGTAAATTATATTGTTGCATTGTTGCAATATATAGTTGAATATCATGCATGCACGTACAAGTGGAAAACTTAATTATTTTGGACAAATAAAGTATCGAATAGAGTAGATCAAGATTCAGAGTAATTGTATTAAATTCCATCAATTGACCTGAATTGTTCACCCAAGAGTATCCAGAGCACAACGCTTCATAGTAGGATGAAAGAGGTTCTTGCATCAAAATGTATCCCTTTTGCCTATGTTCTTCAATATATTGCTGCAAAAACTCCTTTATGTAATCTGAACTCTGCTCGCTAAGGCTGGCCATCCATACATACACATCAAATTAGTGCTACATTTAGTATACGAATTACAGTGTGAACTATATATGAAGACTTGACGATCAAGTATTCAAGCAAATAATTAGATGGGATCGATTTGGGAGATCAAAAAAGAAATAAAATAATTTTGCAATGAATATTGTGGATTTAATTTGTGGATATATATCAACCACGCACTTACTCAAACATTTGAAAGTCTTGTGTCGGAGGAGCGAGCGGATTATCGGAGACGTAGTACTGATTCTGATGTATAGCAAGATACACACAACCCACCGTTCCATGAAGTTCAAGCGTCGTGGTATGCGTGCCTATAAGAATATCCAAAAAAAAATGTGGAAGTTAAATCAAACACGTACTTTAAATCAACGAGAAAAAAACATGATTGAAATTATATGGAAGGAAGAATTACTAGGATGTTCAAGAATCAATTAAGGTTAAAAAGTGCATTTAAAAGCCTAAAAAAAGGTTTATAAATGCTGATGCGTCGCGCAACAATGTATGGAATGTTCTTTCACCAATATTAATTCTTGATCGAATGATTATCAAACTCTTGATGAAATGTTCTATTGTCATTCTATCGTAATGTCATGCGTTTCATAAATTGCAACAATCGGTTGCATGTCAATTATAGTACACTTCGATTTCACCCTTCCATCACTGCGAATACTCCAAAATCCAATGAATTACAAATGCCATGATCAACAAAATCATGAACAATGATATGAAACGCAACACACTAAATCAAATGTATGCATAAATGAGCATTAAAGTTGCACTAATCATCGTCATATATTATTTTTCCCGTGTAGCAAGTACGGAGCATCATTTTGCATTGCATATTTTCATGTATGGCACTGGTGTGTGAAAGTGAACGACACTAAAATTAAAAATAAAGTGCTTTTGATCATTCGGACATTTCGAAGAGTAGTACCCAATCTGAGTACAATGTTACCATTATTTTCTGCCAAATTATAATAATATTATTTCTACTAAAAACAAGAGAATGATTAATTTGATCATGAACAAATGAGCGTAGAAAAAAGTTTATATATTTATTTCTTTTTTAGAGTACTTTCATACTTCAAATAAAGCAACTATGGTGACCGATTACATTTCTTAACGCAAATCTACATCAACCCTTAATTCACATTTTTCCGTAATCGGACATACAAATGTGTAAATCATCATAGAAATAAAAAATACTCCAAGTTAATTAAATCCCACTATCCAAAGCCCAATATTTACAAAAAAGCAAAGTTATACCATTAGTGTGTACAATTTGTCGAAGAAGTTGACAGCCAGACGAAGAGTAAGGATCATAAACACCAGTCGCATCATTATTGTCATTTGGCGCCAACATTTGAGAAGGCAATATTGCACTTTCCCCTTCATATTGAACCGACATATTATCAAGTGTAGCATACCCATTTTGCACTCCCTGATAACTTCCACTATTTCCTTCACCACAGTTGGATGAACTTCCAATCTCATCATGTTGTTGATTTTGATTGTCGTAAAAATTATTCGAAGAGAATGCAAACCCCTCAGTGTTTAGATTATTATTATTAATTTCATTTTCAAGTGGGTCTATGATCATGTCGTCTAGGAAACTTAAAGGGTCATCACCATGATCAATATTATCATCACAATCATCCTGTGGTAAGTACAATGTTTGGTCCAATAGTAAATCCAAGTCATCAAAAGAATGATCATGACCATTTGAGACATTATTGTCACTATTTGGGAGGTTTGGCACCGCTGGATCATCGTTCGTCATGGTAGAAGGTGTTCAATTTGTTTACGTACGTACGTACGATAATTAAAGTGCTCAAGCACCGTCACAACGGGGTTGGGTTGCGACGGTGCTTGATCGGATAGGGGAGAGAATGGAGTGGGCAGTATTAAAGAGAAAAATTATATGAGCAAATGATTGATAATTGTTCTTATAGTGCACAAATTAACGGTAAGGAGGGAAAATGTAACAGGATAAGGGAGGTAGTTATTTCCGTTGAGGATGATTATGGAACGGACAAGTGACAACAAATGTTAATGCCCGGCCTGTCTTTTTATAATGACATGAAAGGGGTTTTTTAATGATTTTTTTCCAAAAAGAAAGGCAAACAATAAAAAAAAACGAGCAACACTTTTTCAACAGTCAACACTCAACAGTATCCACTACAACATTTTTCGTTTTTTTTTTCGAATTTCACTCGCGAAATTCTTTGAACTTTGAAGTAACCGTAAAATTAGAAATGTGTGAACATACTCTGCTCCTCCGTTTTTGAAAATTCTTCTGCTTTGGAGGAGTACACATATTTTAAGAAAGTTGTAAAAAGACTAATTTACCCTCAATAAATGGGTGAGTGAGAATGAGGGGAACTAGTTGTGGTAATTTGGTTGAAATATAAGGGGTAAATAAGTCATTTTGTCAAAAAAAACCATGTTAGATATGATAACTATAAGAACTATCTAAGGCAGACAAAAACGAAAAAAATAAAAGAACTTTTAGAAACGGAGGGAGTATGACATAAAGTCACTAATAACACTTGAGGGAGTCATTAATCAACCATTTTCTGTTATTAAAAAAATAGTCTTGTATATGAAACAGATTTATATAAGTTTTATAAAAATTCATGTGAAACAAAACTATATTTATTACAGGTTGAAAAATGGTCACTTCCTAAGGGTTAGTGACTTTCTTTCTTCATTTGTGACCAATCTCATATCCAATACAATGAGAGAACTACGAAGGTTAACTGATAATAATCTTTTTCCGTAAAAAATGTTTATTCAAAACATATCTTAAACTCGATAAATTGACAAGAGCACATATAATTATGACTCAATCTTGTCAAACCCACAAAACGACGTAGAATTATTTTAAAATCTAATAGGTCAAGTTAGGATTGTACACCGATTTAGAATCAGAATGTTTGGGACAAGAGTGGTAATAGGACTAGATTTTTTGAAAGGTAGAATCGAAGTCCCAACTGAAAACCGAATTGGAATAGCCCGAATATGACCCGGTCCTAATCGCTAAGTCATACTTGTTGATTTAACACTCTTAATATTATTACACTTGAAAAAAAGAAAAGGCTAGGTCCAAAATTGGAGATCGGACAGAATGGACCCGAACATTACATTGTGTAATGTGTATCCCAAACTTCCAATCATTAATCAAAACTTCAGTGCTTATTTGATTAATGATGGAGGGGAAAGAAGGGATCTTTTTCTTGAGGCATAAAAGAACAACAATTTCAAAAACCAAGCCAACCAACACAACACCACCCAACATTGGCGAAGTAAGATCCTATAATGCAAATTATGGAAGTGATGTGAGAAATGAAAATGTGAGCTAGTTCCACCAAAATTGGGAGTGGTGTACTCCGAGGGAAGTTACATACGCTGCTAAGTACTAACCATGTTACCAAACTAACCTCTTAATTTAAGAGAAAAATCATAGGAGTTGATAAAAGTCATAAAAAACAAGTCACAAACGGTTTCTCAATCCAACCGTTCTAAGTTTCTGACTTGACCAAAGTGCTCTCTCTAGTCTTGACTCATTGTTACCACTTACCAACTCTACCCACAAAGCCACATATTTTGATCAAACAAACAATGAAATGAGCGTTACAAGCAGGTGGTCACTTCTCTACACAAGGAAACTCATCACTCAACCCATTTCATCATCAACCTACCACAACCACCATCATCCTAGACTCCACTCTCTCTCCTTCTCCAACACCTCCAAACTCTCTAAGCTGATCAAACAACCCCCAAGGCGGTCATCATCAACAACAACAACAAGAACAACCATGGCTTCTCCTTCTCCTTCTACATTTAAGCCTGAAGAAGCTAGAGTTCCTCCTGCCCTTCACCTCCCTACCCCTCCCATCACTAAGGTTATAGTCCGTTCTCTGTCCTGTTTTTTTGTGTTTTTCTTTTATTTGGATGGTATTCTCATGTGGGTTTCTTGTGTTTTTGTTGGGGTTGTTTTATTTTGCTGAATTTTGTTAAAGATTGTTCCTTTTGTTTGTTTTGGTTAGATAAAAAGATACCCATGTGGCCTTGTTTCATTGTTTGTTGGGCAATTTTCATTTTTTTCATTTGATTTTGAGTTTTTGATTTACTTGGTTGAATATGTGATGTGGGTTTTTGATTTTGTTGAAGATGGTTGCTTTTTTTTTAAAAAAAATATCTATTGTGATGTTTTATGTGCAGATTATGAATTTAAGATTGGGTATGTAAAGTTTCATTATTTTGATTATTTCTTTGAGTGTTTGGTACATTTATTTAATTGATTGATGATGGGAAGTGGGTTTTTAGTATGGTTGTTGAATTTTGATTTTTATTTTTATGTTTTGTGTGGGCAGTTTAAGATTGGACTATGCCAACTTTCAGTAACTGCTGATAAAGCAAGGAACATTGCTCATGCTAGACAGGCTATTGAGGAAGCTGCTCAAAAGGGTGCCAAGCTTGTTGTGTTGCCTGTAAGTTTCGAAATTCGAATTCCCTTTGAAGGGTATTGTTTTTGTTTTGTGTGGTTTGCTTGATGGGAAAATATGTCTTTGTTTCATGGATTTAGATGTAGAGATTTTTCTCATTTGTCACAGTTTGGTTGATACATTGGAATTCTTGCTAATATACACTGTCTTTCCTAAACTAGATAAGGATTGAAAGAGTAGAAGGTGTACTGTTATTTGAGACTTGCAGGGTGCAATTGGAAATACTAACAAATATCTTCTTTTTTTTGGGAAAAGTGACAACTATTTTAGGATATCCAAAATAGTATGGAGAACAACCATTTAAATGTTTTGCCGCAGAGATGCGTATGAAACATGGATGAGTAGGCGCATGAAGAGTTATAGGTAGAGAAATGAGGTAGTAAGGGTGAATTTAGGACTTTCAGTCATTGAGGTTGAGGTAAGGGAGCGTTACTTATGTTGGTTTGGCATTGAAAGATGGGCAATTTCTGAGGTAGCAAGATGAAAGATGGAGACTTAGCAGTCATGGATGAGGGTGGTAAAGAGAAACATGGTTTTACTTGCTTAAATTAGAGTATTGTCCTTAATGTAAGTTGATGGAGTTTGAGAATCTTTATAAATGACTGACATGATCTCTGTGTGCTGTATGTGTTCCCAAAGTGGTTTATGCTGTGGCCTCCCACTCTATTGGAATTAAGGATTAACATCCGTCAGTTGTTGTAATAGGCCCCTTATCTATGCTTCAGTTCTTTCAAATTAGTTACATGGGTTTGGAGAGAGGAGTAGGAGTTGCTTTTGTGGGATGCGGTGCTCGCAATTCTTTGGTGCACTTTGCGTAATCGGAATGCAAGGAGTTTCTCTCAAACGGCTTTTTCTACATACTCTGCATATTCACATATTTACTTTGGGGTCAGGTTATTGTTTTTTTTTTTAGATTAGAGGGGTCAGGTTATTGTTGTTGATGATGCTGATGAGGGATAATTTGATCATTCATTTTTAGAGCAGATGAGAGAACTGAGCGTGCTTCAGTGATTCAGTCTTCAGGTGAAGGTGTTTTCCTTTCCATGTGAAACCAGATTAGGAAAAAAAATACCACCTTGCTGTTGAACATAAAGAAAAACCTGTGAGATATATGGTACTGGACTTCCACAATGAATTTCCGGTAGTATCTGATCGAACTTTTACGATAGTGCACATAGATCTCAGTTTTACATGGATGTTGTATTGTACACACAAGGACACTACCAAAATTAGAATGTCATAGATACATTCCAAATTGCATATTGCTTGATAGTTGAGCAGCTTGAGCTTGTATGGTTACCCACTTGGGAAGTAAATTCCCATGCACTCAAAAATCCCATGATTTAGCACTTCATGGGAAATAAAAAACTGCAATTCCTAGGAAGATTCAATTCCCATGAACTTGACATTGCAACCAAACAAGCTCTAAGTATATGTGTTATTTTTCTAACAGCTACTAAAAGGCTGACCAGTAAATTGTCAATTCCCGAACTATTTCATGTGTATTGATTCTGTAGGGTGTGTGAATCATCCTGATAAAATGTACGAAGTAGTATTATTTTTTTCAGAATAAGATTTTAATGTGCGGGGTTCTTATCTTTTCAGGAGATGTGGAATTGCCCATATTCAAATGACAGCTTCCCTACGTATGCTGAGGAGATTGATGCCGGAGGGTATTCATCTCCTTCAACAGCAATGTTATCTGAAGTCTCCAGTGCTTTAAAAATCACTTTAGTTGGTGGTTCTATCCCGGAACGTGTTGGGGATCGGCTGTACAATACATGCTGTGTTTTTGATACTGAAGGGAAGCTATTAGCTAAACACAGGAAGGTATGCATAGAAACCTGAATTTGGATTCAGTTCTTTATAAGCTGGCCTCCATGCCCCTCTCCTTCTACCCCCCCTTTCCATGAGCCCATACCAAGTTGGGTACCCTTGTCATGAACTGCTGTTTCCTTTAGTGCAGATACACCTATTTGATATTGATATTCCTGGGAAGATGACCTTTAAGGAATCAGAAACCCTAACAGCAGGAGAGGCTCCGACTGTTGTAGACACAGGTCTGATAAACTTGTCTTCTCGTTTGTGTCTCATGTATCTAGAATTAGACTGAAAGACAGATTTTTTTTTTGTTGGCATCTGAGTAATTGTGCAAATGAACATCAAGAGTGTTCCTAAAGGCAAATATTATCAAGCCCTTTTTTCTGATTAGAGCATATATATATAATTTTGATTTCAAAGGATCTTACTGTTTTAGACTTTTAGACATTATTTTTTTTTTAGATAACATGGGTCTCTAGGCTTTGCCTAACTAATCCCATGGGCCCTGAAGTTAACGACCGATAAAACCTCCAGTGGCCCTGAGGAGACTCAAACTTGGGACCTCTGAAATAAATCTCAGAAATCTTACCAACTGAGCTACCCACTCAGGGAACTCCAGTTGGACTTTTGGACATTCTTGAACTTGTATGCGTATGATGATAGATGGGAAATCAAAGAACAATTCAGGACATTTTTATGAGAAATTTAGTAGTAAGCTGAAGTCCTAATTCAAGGCTATGTGGGTCAAGTTAATATATTTTCATGGAAGGAAATTAGAGATTTGTTTACATTCATGTGATTCCATTATTGTCGGATACATTATTTCATGAAGTGTTATTCGCTCATGATAGGTCGAATGTATGTGTTTTTAAATCTTTGGTTAATTTTTCTTAGAGGACTCGTTTTCTAGCCAATTAATTATTCACTCAAATTTGCAGTTCTCTTTAGATTTATTGTGAAAATGTCAAAAAATCACTGGCTACTGATGAGTACTGTTTCTTAACTTCTCCATGCAGAGGTTGGTAGAATTGGTGTAGCCATCTGTTATGACATTCGCTTTCAGGAATTGGCTATGTTATGTGCAGCTAGAGGTATATGCCCTTATTATCAACTTGAGTTTCTTTTGTTTCTTCCACTCTATGCATGCATACAGACTTTGGTTTTTCTTCCAATTCCATCACTATGCATGTCAACCTGCAGTCTTGAGTCTTCTGCATGTAATGTTGTTGTTTTTTTTCTTTGTGGGGCGGGGGTGGGGTGGGGGCTTTTATAGGCTGTCTACCCTGGATTTAGATTTCTCTGCATTTTGTCTCTTGAATAATCCTCTTTATTTGTTCCAAATCTAGTGATCAGACAATTCTTCTGCTTTTGTATTGCCTTTTTTATTTAGCGATGGCCTTTTCTGTGCGCTATGATCTCATGGATCTTTTTTTTAAAAAACAGATCTCATGGATCTTTAATCGTCACACTTTTTGACATCCTTAATTTTTCACTCTTACAGAATCACAGTATTAATTTTCAAATTTACTAAAGTTGCCAGTGTCGAATCTGTACCTTTCAACAAATATCAACAATTTGGTTCCATTTTGTGCATTAAACAAGTACATTACGTAGGTTCTTTGCAACAAATACTAAAATCACAGTCCAAGATGCGTTTTATCTGCAACTGAGAAGGTAACAAGTTCTGTATTGAAACAGGTGCTCACTTGCTATGTTACCCTGGAGCATTTAACATGACTACAGGACCACTTCACTGGGAATTGCTTCAGCGGGCAAGGTAATGAATGTTCTATATGTAGCTCTTTGCATAAGATTTCTTGTTTCTGAAATATTCAGAGAATTGAAATTAAGAAACACCACTTGAGTTTGGATTGATATCTGGTCATTATACTGAGCTGCACTGCTGCAGTTTATCATATTGCTAGTTTACATTGTTCTGGTCAAGGAGAACAAAAGTGAAAGGTGGCTGAGAAATTTAGCGCTAATATTTTGGTTGTAGCTAGCAACTGCCTCTAGGCGCAACAAAGCCCTGAGCCTAGACGCGCCTGAGACGCGCACCTTCTGTCACGTGTTGTTAGGGATGTACACGTCCGTTCTGGACCAGGCCGGAATTTGGACCAGATTTTCTGAAAGTTAGATCCAGGCACTCATAGGACCGGACTGGCGAATACCGGAAACGGACCAGAACATGAAACAATGTTAAATGTCAAACCTTGGACCGAAGACCGGACCGATATTTGGTCCGAATTTTTTCAAACCTTGGACCGAAGACCAGACCAGACCAGACGTGTCACCAATGATGGCATGTATCTCCTTCTGGTTAATGGCGCCTCGCGTGCCTATTGGGGTCTGGGGAACCTTGCCTAGTGTGCCTAGTAGGTGCAAACGCCAGAGCCTAGAGGCTCCGGCACTCTTTTTAAAACTAAGGGGTGTATGATTGCTAGAGCTAGCTGTACTAGTATGGTTTTCTTGTATGGTCAGAAATACTTTTGACAATTTTAGCTGGTCTCTTTTTGGCTAAGAAAGTATGTTTTATTAGTGTGAGATGCCTTCCCTTGAATCCAGTACCCTTTTGCGGCCTAACAGAATGAAACTGCAGAAGCCTCTTTTTGAAGCTATTACTATGTGGAGTTAAATTGAACTGGGTGGCTTAACCTTCACTTTTACTACTTTTTTGTCAGAGCAAATTATCACTGTTTTTGACATTCATAAAAAAAAATGTGACAAACGTTTAATTGCCGATACCTTATGTAGCATATCTACAATATTTTGGTGTGTCAGACTATCAGCCACCAAAT